>JAODAL010042363.1:0-34911 GCA_025379985.1 Phyllomedusa bahiana | reverse complement strand
CAACCCAAAAAAAAACATGAAATGGAAAAAATGAAACAGAACTAATCTAGAAAACTTCTATATAACATCAAAAAGAGCTTGGAACGGAAACCTTTCAATGTGAGGACAGGGCTTTTTGGGGACCAGGGACTTTATACCATTGGGGCAGATTATCAAAACTGCTTTGATTTTCCCCTTTTTCTGCATCCCCACATGATGACATCTCCCGACCACTTGTCCCTGCAATTTAACACAAATATCTTAGAATCCGACTTTTTTCCACCCCTCCCCCCGGCTAATGGGTCCATTTACAGGCGGGGTTTTTAGGAGAATAGGGGCCCCAAATAGGAAAGGTTAGGTCCCAAATAATCCCATAAAGGCACATTTTAGGAGCTAGGGACCATCGGGTAGAGGGGGTTAGGTTGGGCTATAGGGGCCCCAATAGGAGGGTTTAGGTAGCTAAAGGGGCCCCATATAAGTAGACGGGCAGGTTTGGGGGGCTTAAGGTAGGAAAACTTTGGGGGGCTATGGGGGCTATATGGGCAACGGGCTTCACGGAGCTATAGGCTATTCAGGCAGGCAGACTTAAACTAATAGGCACCTTTAGGGGGAAAGGGTGGGCTGGGGGGTTAAAGGGCAGGCTGGGGGGCTATGCGGGCAGGCTGGGGGGTATATAGGAAAAGGGGGGGCTCTCCCAGGCAGGGGGTAAAAAGGGCAGGCTGGGGGTAATGGGCACTGGGGGGCTATGCGGCAGGCGGGGGGGTATGTGGGCGGGCTGGGGGCTATCTAGCAGGCGGGGGGTAAAAGGCAGGCTAGGGGTATAAAGGCAGGCTGGAGGTATAAAGGCAAGCGGGGGGTTATACAGGTTTTGGGTTTTAAATGGCAGGTTTAGGGGTATAAGGCAGGCTTAGGGGTATAAGCAGGTTTAGGTATACAGGCGGGCTTGGGGGTTAACGGGCGGGTTTAGGATGTATACAGGCAGGCTTGGGGTATGCAGGCAGGCTTAGGGTGTAAACAGGCAGGCTTGGGGGGGGGGGTTATACGGGGGAGGGGCTTAGGGGGGTATACACAGGCTTAGGGTATACGGGGCCAGGCTTAGGGGCATACCACTTAGAGGAAACACCCCAGGTTTAGATGTATACACCCAGCTTAGTGTAACAGCAGGCTTTTGGGGTATACGGGCCGGTTGTGGGAGTATACAGCAGGTTTAAAGGGGAAAACAGGCAGGCTTGTGGGGGTATACAGGCGGCTTGGGGGGGTATACAGGCAGGTTTTGGGGGTATACTGGCAGGCTTAGGGGTATACAGACAGGCTTGTGGGGGTAATCAGGCAGGCTTGGGGGTATACAAAGGCGTGGGGGTAGGCGGGCTTGGGGGGGTAACGGGCACCTTGGGGGGGTAACAGGCGGGCTTGAGGGGGAAACGGGCAGGTTTAAAGGGGGAAATACAGGCAGGCTTGTGGGGGTAAACACACTTGAGGGTAGGCAGGCAGGCTTGAGGGGGTAGGCAGGCTTGTGGGGTATACAGGCAGGTTGAGGGGTAGGTAGGCTTGTGGGGTATACAGCAGGCTTGTGGGGTATACAGACAGGCTTGAGGGGGTAGGCAGGCTTGTGGGGGTATACAGGCGGCTTAGGGGCAGGTAAAATAAGAAATAGTTTACTTACCTCGGTCCACGCTTCCCTGATGCGCCACGCTGCAGCCTCTCTTCTCAGCGCGGGCGGCGGGGTGATGTGACGTCACCGTGCGCGCCCACGTGATCTGTGAGGGCCGGTAGGGGAAGTAGCAGAGCGGAGCGATCGCCGCTCCGTTCTGCTATCTCCGGGCAGCGCTGCCTCTGAAAGCTCGGGCCGGAGGGCCTGGGCGTTCAGAGGCAGCATGCGCCGGGCCCTGCAGCTCCCCGCCCGCCGCAGTGAACTGTTAAGTTCACTGCGGCGGGCAGGAGCGGCATTACCGGGGTAGCGGATGCAGTAGCAGCTGCCCCGGGGCGCGGGCCCCCCTAAGCGCACGGGCCCCGGGGCAACTGCTACGTCTGCTACCCCGGTAGTTACACCCCTGCTGTGGGGACAAGCCCTAAATTTTCTGCCGGACTTTACATGTTCCTAAAACCTCAAGCTTTGAAAACTGACCAGAAAAATAATAGACTTGTGTAGATTACAGGTCGTTTTAGGAACGTTTCAGAGGCTTCTAAATACTAAAAACCACCAAAAATCTGACGGAAAACCTATGCAGACATAGCCTTAGACAGTGTAAAGTTAGTCATACAACGCAGCACATTTATCATAGTGTTCATAAATCTAACGCGGGTTTAGACTGTCTACTCTAACTTTACAATATTTATTTAAGTTGGCTTGCTTTAAAGGGGTTGTCTCACTACATTGATTCATCTTACCTCAGTACTGTTTTCTTGGTTTCACTTTGAATTCAGGCGCGTGTTTACTGGCTTCCACTAGGATGCAGTAGAAGCCAGGTCTGTAGCTATGGCAACCAGTGCTGGCAGCCTATCAGGAGAGATCACACAGCTCTGTAGCTATAGCAACCTGAGGAGCTGATGCAGCCCATACAGGAGGGGATATCTAGGAATACAATCAGCAAACATACATGGTAAGCAGCTCACCTGTGACTCCTCTAGCGAGCTATCGGTTCAGGGTGCCACCCCTTAGTCCAGATCCAAACAACACGCAGGAAAATGAACCGGCTCCAGCTATCGGCTGTAGGTACATCGAGCAAAAAAGATTCTGTATGCAGGCGCAGACCGGGCTTGATTAAAAAATCATATCAAATTTATTTGCATCTTCTTTAAAATCCAGACATCACAACAATATACGAGAGACCCTTCACCTCTAGTGGTTCAAGTTAAATGGAGACTGAATGCCCAGTAGAAGCCAGGTCTGTAGCTATGGCAACCAGTGCTGGCAGTCTATCAGGAGAGATCAAACAGGTCTGTAGCTCTAGCGACCTGAGGAGCTGATGCAGCCCATACAAGAGGGGATATCTAGGAATAGGTATGACACTGCTAATGGACATATATTGCAAAGTAACTTGTTTTTGCAAGATCTTTAACATAAAAAGCAATCCTTGTAACGAGACAACCCCTTTAAGCTTCTAACTGCAGCTAAATTTTGGCGCTTTTATGGTGCACGGTGGCACAAGCGAAGTCACGCCACTTTCAATAAACCATGTCCCTTTGTTGGATGAAGCGCTGAAGTTGCAAGAAACTGTGTAAAACACAAAATACATGTGGTATTAAGCATCTATGACATTACTTTTGATTCAACTGGCTTGATAAATCTGTTGTAATGCACCAAAAAAAAAAGAAAATGGGTGTCTCACCCGGTGCCCAAAGGAGACACTCATCCTGGTACATGTAAAGAACAGCACAGGTCTTTTAGTACCACACTGTTAAGCCACCAATCACTGCATCTACTTTACTAATACCCAGGTTTTACAATTCAAATATTCCTGGTAATTGGCTGGATCAGTGACTGGGACATTGTATCCTGAAACCACACTCAACATATAATGTCCCAGGAAAGACCATGTTATGTTGAAAATATAGTATCTTGAGGCCATTGTGCCTTGAGAGATCACTGTACTTACTGACAAGCTTTAACCTTTTGGAGCTCTGTAGCCTTGTGCACTTCAGTTTACAAACCTCCATCAGTCATGTCACTATAACAGGATTGGCTAAGAGTAGAAGAGCTGATATGTCAATCACTGCAATAGACCCGCTCCCAGCCTGACCAGGAAGTGTAATCCTGAAGCTGGCTATGGCTCTGTGAAACAGCATGATGACACAACCCCTTTAACTCAAGTCCTCAAGGTCTATAAATGAAATGCACTCTTTTAGAGATAAATACTTTACACATGTAAAGAAGTATAATTGTACTCTTAATATATGTAAACTTGCTTGCCATTGTGCTGGGGATTAATCAGGTGTCACTTCTGGATTGCTGAGACAATACAAAGTGCCTTATCTAGATCATGAGTGCAGAAGAACCAGTTTGTTATCAATCGTCATACGTTAGCCTAATGTCCATTGTACAATTGTATTGTGTATTATTCTACTTGTTAATATATGCACTTCTCTCGGTGTATTCTGATTGTTGGCCAACATGCAAATGTTATCATAAGATTAGACCTCAATATACAGCTCTGGAAAAAATTAAGAGACCACTGCACAGTTTTCTAAAAATCAGCCTCTCTACATGTCTGACAGCCATTCCATTCCAGTGTCAGTTGAATTCCAACCAAAGTCCACCTCATTCTACTTAATGTGCTTCTGATTAGGCGATCACCTGAGCCAAATCTTATTTCATGAAGGAAAGTATAAAAAACACTGCTGTGGTCTTCACAATCCTCTTGCAATAGGACAAGCTGGATGGCAAAACAAGTATTAGGAATAGGCCAAAAGGAATTTTGAATGAAAAAATAACTTTTACCATGCCAAAGGAGTTGAAAAGAAAACTATTCCTGACTTAAACCATTAGTCTTATTGTTTCTAAATAAATCTGAACTTGTTTTCTTTGCATCATTCGAGGTCTGACAGCGCTGCTGCTTCTTTTATTATTTTGAAGATTTTTCATTTACTGCAAATAAATACAAAATTGTTTGCTTTGAATTTTGGAGACAGGTCAGTAGTTTATATAATAAAATAACAATGTATATTTTCTCAAAAATACATACCATTGAAGAGAAAAATGAAAGAAACTGAAAATTTTGCAGTGGTCTCTTAATTTTTTCCAGAGCTTTACTGTGAATTATTTATTATTTGACTTATAAATAAAAGGGGCTTTGAAACCTCCCTCAGATTTTGCTATACACCGTACCCCTTGTGTGTGTGCAATGTCTCCAGCCGACTGTTTTCACGATCTACCTAAAAGAATAACCTTAACAACAGCAAAGAAAGAATCAAGATGAATGCTGTGATGTTTTTTCTTAAAGGGGTTTTACCACAAATTAAATTGATGGGGAAAGCTTGCAAATTAAATAATAAATGTTTTCACCATTCATCAATATTAAAAATACTGTACCATTTTTGTTTTAGCTGCTCTCTTAGTGATCCATACTGTACAACTCATCTCTCATCTCCAGGGAGTATGTCCAGTGACAAGAGCTCCTCAGTCCTGGCTACATGTGTTCAGACATCACCTTTCGTCTCAGGCGGCTACTGAGTCTATTTCCTGCCTAGTAATCACACACACTCACTGCTGAGCGAGAGTTCAACCCCAGGTGCTGTTATTCTATTCCTGTCCTCTGTACTCCTTAATAATTAGTAAAACAGTGCAAATAAATAAAATCCCGATGAACTTAGGGCCCCTATGCAGAAAGGCAAAATTGCTAACCACTCAGCAACATTGTAGCTACTTACAGCTCTTTACATAAACAGACCTTTGTTTGACTTAAGTGAGCACACAGTGGGGAAAGGCATGGTGATGTCAAGCTTGCTGGGTCACATGGTATGCAGTTCAAACAAATTATACATGTCCCTTTTTGAACACACTGAGAGCTGATGCAGGACAAACCAGGCATGAAATGCCTTTGTTACGACCCCTTTAATATATTCAATGATAGATGTTTTTATTTTATAGAGTCCACATCCAGAATGCACTAAATCACTAGTAAAAAAAATCTCAGCTGCCTTTCACCATCACTAGTGGGAGCTATTTGTATACACATCCTATTTAGTTCAATACAATAGAAACTGTGTAGAAATGTCCTGTTGTTCAAATAGTAACATTTTTTGTGGATACCGATATTGTTGATTTGCTGGGATGTCTAGAGTGGTCCATAATAAAGATTTTCTGTGATTTAGTCTACATGGGTCACCAACTTGGCTGGATAAATGGGCCGCAATGTTGACGGGCTGCATACCTTTTAAATTCATTAGAAAATTATTTCCCAGGTCGTTACACATTTGGTGATGCCAAATATGTGTATACTTTTTTTAATTAAATAATTTTTTGCGTGATTTATAAGCATTTATCATGGAGAAAAGGGTGGTGTTTGTGCTTTACCTTTTTTTTTTTTGCTTTTTAATTTTTTACTCTGGTGTCCCACATTTGAGACACCTGAGTTTTATATAAAAAGTGATGTGATGTCTAAGGGCTCATGCACACAGGGGTGTTACAGATCTATGCAACCTCCATATATCTATGTCATACATGCTGTATTATGTAGGTATCCAACCCTATATGCCTTATTTGCCTAAAGCACCAGAACACCTTGTCCCAGTCCTGACCCTAGCCACCCTGCAAGGCCCTCTAATGAGGGCAGCCACAAAGCTGATGTGGCCATTAGTAAAAAAAAAACAAAAAAAAAAAAAAAAACTTTAACACCCCTTGGCAAGATAAAGGGAACATAGTCCTTTTTCTCATAAAGACATACTGGCAGGTTCTTGTTGGCTGCAGTCTCCCATTATCTTATCGGATTATCGCAGCAATGCCCAGCCCTGTGCTGATTTATCACATCAACATGTTTTATTCATGACTCCATTGTTAAAAATGGCAATATTTGGTTTCTTGTAAACCCAACCCTTAGGGCCATGCATGACCTACAACTGGCACCAGATATAAGTACTGGATATAGCTTGTTTCCTCTCCTAGGTTTAACCCTTGCTCTGGCTAGTTTTATACATATTTTAAAAGAGTTTTCTCACCACAGTGACTAGCTTTTAACAGTAAGTAAATGAAAACTATTATAATACATTGCTGTTTTAATTTTGCTTTGTTCAGGAGATAAATTAGATTTTATCTATTGGTAGTCTACACAAGTTTATCTTGTTTACCAAACACCTCTCTCTGCTCTTTCTCTTATCTCATTGCTCCAAACTGCCTTGGCAAGTCGCTCCCTACTGAGTCTTATCTCTAGCAAAGGAGCTTGTTTATCTAAATTTATGACGGGTTTGAACCCCTAGAGCTCTTGCCTTGTGCATTACAGATTATAAACCTCCTGAAGCCATTTTACTAGGAATAGCAGAGCTGATATCCCAATTACTGCTATAGACTTGCTCACAGCCTAACAAGGATGTGTGTCTGAAGTTGGCTGTGGCTCTGTGAAACAGCACGGTGAGACAACCCCTGTAACAATGTATGACAAAACGGAGTTTATGGTACCAATTACCTACACCTTAAAAGTCAGATCCATGGGTTTGACAGTTGGGGCCCTCACTAATCTTATAAACAAGCAGAAAAAGTTCTCACTCATAGGATTATGTTTTCAAAGTATTTCAGTCAGGGTTGTGGAGTTGGAGCCTATTTTGCAAGAGTCGGAGTCGTCATAAAATGGACCGACTCCGACTCCCAAAATATATAATTAGTTGGTCCAGTTAGTTCGATGCACTGCAAAGAGCAAGAGGAATTGGGTCTGGCCAGTGCTACTGCTCCCATATCTTCAGTCTTATCACATGAGGAGTGTAATTGATGACATGGAGCAGGCAAAGCGCTGCCCCAGGGGAGAAGATTCCGCTCCCATGATAAACAGATTTCAGCAAAATTTTTTACCTGCTTTCAAAGAAGTAGAAGATCAACATTCATCAGAAATGACTGTGGCTGAGGAAAATCCCTTTATACCCTGACATTGTGAGAGATGTTGCCCCTGTGGTCACCGCTTTGCCCCCAACCCAAGTTAGTGTAGAGAGGCCGTTCTCAAGCCTGGAAATACTGAGATCAGATGTGAGGTCATATATGCAGGATCTGATGGAGGCAATACTATTTCTCAGAACAAATTCAGAGACTCCACAAATGTTCCTGCAGTGTTTTACATATTTACAATTTTTTGTGTTCTAAAGTCATATCCAATGAATATATTTAACACTGACAAGCAAAAGGGTAACAATGTTTTGAACTTGTGACTTTCAGGTTCCATATCTCACCATCCACCACAGCTTTGTACATGAGGCTACTGTAACTTTATATACAGTCATCTTACCTATCTTATACATAAATTTGATTTGCAAGTATTTAGCATCTGCTTAGTTCTGCAGATTCTTTCCTGTAACTGCATTTTTCCTGTTTAGCTCCTAAAAATCAAAATGTTAATTTTTATTATTTTGTTAGTATTTGGGAAATACACCTTTTGGTTTTCAATACTGCCTGAATCCTTCTGGGCTCTGGATCAGAATCACATAATCTCCAAAACGTTTTAAATTGTGATCTCTCACCTCTGTCTACAAGTGTCACCTGCTGCAGACGGTGTCACAAGGGGGCCTTATTTGTTCTGTGTCTATGAGATTAGGGACGACTGCCCAAGTAGTTGGCTGGGATCCCTTACTGAAGCTAGTACTTTGCTATAGATATAAGGCTCTCCTGTTAATAGGTGGGGGTTCCACCAGACTTGATGATAGAAAGGGAGTTATTCCCTCTTTCAGAAGCAAAAGGGGTTAAATGATGAGGATAGAGATCAGGTTTTTAAATAGTGTGTATAGAGGTTAAGAGTTAGATTTAATAAAAGTTACGTTTTAGTGTTTAATAGATAGAGAACTGATAGAGTTTAAGTTTGCCTATGGCAAAATAATAAATATACTGGATCAGAATCAAGCACATCTTGACCAAAATCTGATCCCATTTCTCTTCTACACATTCCCAATGTTGGTGCAGACTGGACTTGGATACAAATACAGCTTTTTCTTCAACTCTCCCCACAAGTGTTCAAAAGATCAAAACATTGTTACCCTTTTGCTTGTCAGTGTCTGTTCTACCTAAATAGCTTGATTATTGTATCATAAGGTGATAAACAGCCTGATGTTACCATTTTACTACAGTAAAGTTATCACCTAAACATGCGCCATGTATGAGGGAGTAAAAATGGGAGTTGGAGTCGGAGTCAGGAGTCAGAGGTTTGGGAAATTGAGGAGTCTGAGTCGGGGCTTTGGCTTGCGACTCCACAGCCCTGATTTCAGTAATTCAGGGGTTGTCCAGTTGTAAAAACGTTTTAGTGGGCCAGGGAGGGAGTAAACAGAAAAAATAAAAGACTCCCTTTTCTAAATAGCCCTGTTCCAGCACTGAACTCCAGTCCAGTGCGTCTGCTGGCGATGGGTGACCCTGCAGTCAATCACAGGCCTCAGTAGTCATGCCCTGTTTGAACTGGGAGAGACTGCTCAGGCCCTTGAAAGCCTGCTGCAGGGTCATGTGAAGGTGACATGATTGGTGGGAAAAACAGGACCCGAGCTCAGCACTGGAACTGAGCTGGTTGGAAAAGTGAGTCTTTTATTTGTTTTTCCTATTTTAGTTGCCTTCCTGACCCACTACAATGTTTTTACAGCTAAAAGCCCCTATAATCACTGAAATAAATGGAATACACAATCACATGAGTGAAAAATGTGTGTTTATGTAGTTAGTGAGGGCTCCAATTGTCAAGTCCATCAATTTGACTTTTAAGATGTAGGTGATAAATCCTCCTTCCTGAGCCACTAAAAAAACAGACAAACCCTCTAAGGGTGTGTTCAGACGACGTTCTTCAGATCCATTTTTGGATCTGCTTTTCGACCCAAAAAAACGCATCTAACTATGTGCAGTGTGATTTTCATAAGTTTCAATGTAAAACACGCAACATCGTTCAAACGAGTGATCACCGATACGTGTTTACTTGCGACTTTTCGATGCGTTTTTCGGATCCGTTTAAAGAATTGTCATGTCAATTCTGCTTGCGTTTTACATAAGTGAAATCCCCATAGGAAATAATGGAGTGCGTTTTTGGAGCCTGAAAAACGGATCCAAAAACGCAACACACTTTTGAGTACGTGATGGGTACGTTTTGGATCTGCTTTTTGCATCCGAAAAATGCATTGGATTAAAATTTGAATGTCTGTGATTTGAATGAAAACGGATCGGAAAAACGCATCCAAAAACGCATGCAAAATGTATCCAAAAACGCATTTGCAGATGTGTTTTTTTGGATACGTTTTTTGGATGCAGTTTTCAGTACGTTTTTCATGTAATGAAAAACAGATCCAATAATGGGCCGTTTACACAGCAAGTGACAAATACCGATCGGTTATGCGATCGGTATTTGCACTGTTTTGCGGCCGTCCACACGCAATGAGCGGAGAAAAGCCCTCCCTCTTCACATTGAGATGCACATATTCCGTCCGGAAACCGGACGGAAGACTGTGCGTACACAATGTTTTGTGGCCGGACCGCAGGGGCAAAACCGCCGGGCGGAAAACCCGTACAGTGGGGACTGCTGCACGGGTTTTCCATAAAGCCCCGTTCTGCTCATTTTCGGCGGTTTTTCAGGCGGTCTGCAAAACCGCAAACCGCCTGAAAAACCGTCCGAAAACCCGTGCAGTGGGGACATGCCCTAACGGATCCAACACGCCGTGTGAACATACCCTTGGCTGATCTCTAAGGGTGCTTTCACACTGTGCAGTTTTGGTACAGTTTTAACTGCGCTCCAATTAAACTGCATTTATGACCAGCAAGCTTCTTCCAGTTATCTAAATTGTTCAGAAAGGTGTTTCAAGTAAGCAATCAATTCCTGTGTTTGAAGTCCTGTGGATACAAACACACTAATTGATTATTCACTTTCCAAACAGTTTAGATAAGTGAAAAAAGCTTGCTGGTAACAATGCAGTTTAACTGAAGCGCAGTTAAAACTGCACCAAAACTGCGCTGTGTGAAAGCAGCCTAAAGGGATTGATCATTTGAACAATCCATTCTCAAATAAGAACTGCTGATGATCAGCCGATGGTCCTTAGGGTATGTTCACATGATGTACTGTGGCGCATACAGTACGCGCCACAGTTCATCGTGTCTTTCGGGAGCTCGCGCTAATACGAGCATACTCCCGTGGCATGGGGGGGGTGGGTGGGGCGACAGCCTGTCGGCCCCAGTGACATTCATTACTCGCGCCGAATAATTGACATGTCACTTATCTATGAGAACTATCTATGAGAACTATGGATTACCGTAATTTCGGCACACATCTCGCCTGTATTAAAGCGCAAGTACGTGGCGAAATGCGCGCTGAAATTAGGCCGTGTGAACATACCCTTAATCTGACAGCCGCAGATTTCCCCTGCGGTGGCTCCTGCAGGAGAGACATAGGGCGACTTGTATGTATGGGACTGCCCCAGTATTCTGGCTTCCTTCAGCCCAAAAACTGAGCTGGCACAGCTCTGTTCTCTTGATGTATGAGCAGGCACACTCCAAAATTAGGCATATTTTGCGGTGCCCATGCCCAAGCAGTGGGGGTATTCTGGGGGCTTGTCGCACCACAATCGTGTGATTCTACACATTTATGACTGAAGGGCGGCAAAAATAGGTGCATTACTAATGGAACAGAAAGACCAAGTTAAAAGTGGTTTACCTGAGCCTGAGTCATCATTTTGGAACTAGATAGCGCAAAATCTATTACCCACAGTAAAACAGGTTTATAGATTCAGGTGCATTCTACACCACTAATGCGCGTGATAAATTTGACGTCTGGGCACCAAAATTCATACATGTCGCCCATAGTATTTCAAGACACCCATTAACTATGAGTCCTATCAAGCCTTTGAGGAACATATGTCCCATTCCGGTATATGGACAGAGGCTGTGGTGATTGAACAAGCCATTTAATACTAGGCAAGATTGTTGAAGAATTTTCCTCGCGTCACTGCTCATGCCTTTCAATTAACATAGCTGCTGACGATAATTATTACCCAAGACTAATCCCTAAGAGTTGGCAAGTAGAAAGGACAGAGACGGGAAAAGCAGCAGTCCTCGCTGTATGTGTGTATAGTGTTTCACTTGTCATTTATCAGTGCTACGCTCGTTGCCCACGCTGGCCATAGAGGTCACACAATTATATGATGTCTGGGCAGGTGGAGCACTATGTGCATATGGGCATCACCCAAGCAGTGCCAGGGCTACTTGAATAGATTACACATAAATGGGGGCAATAAATAGTCTGATGTTCTGGTCATAATAAACAATCCAATAAAATTTATTCAGCTGTTACCAGCCCAAAATCTTACACAGGTAACAGTAAGGCGAAGTTCACACGGCTTATACTTGCCGTAATTGCGGGACGGATTTCGCCCGCAATTACGGCGTGTGTATTGGGCGGGGTGGGGGCGGCAGCCCGCCGGCCCCATAGACTTTCATTATCCACGGCGCGTGTCCCACCGGGATAATGTGCATGTCACTTTCTCCACACTCGGCGTATTCGCCGAGCGGGGAGATGAGACGGAATCCATAGTTCTCTATGAGAACTGTGGATTACCGTAATGACTGGGACCGATTTCAGCCGTATTGCAGCACATATACGGCGCGCAATACGGCTGAAATCCATCCCAGAATAAGCCGTGGGAATGAGGCCTAAGGCTATGTTCACACGGCTTAAAATGGGCCGTATTTCGTCCGTAATTACGCGCCGAAGTGCGCCAATTACGGGCCGAAAACGGCCCATTCATTACGGTAATTCACAGTTCTCATAGAGAACTATGGATTACGTCTCCTCTCCCCGCCCGGCGAATCCGCCGGGCGGGGAGATAATTCACATGTCACTTTCTAGCGGCGTATACGCGCCGCTAGCAGTGATAGTCAATGGGCCGGCGAAGTGCCGGCCCCCTGCTTACTCCCCCGCTCCCGCCCCGCCCCCGTCCACACGGCGTAATTGCGGGGCGTAATTACGTCCCGCAATTAAGCCGTGTGAACATAGCCTTAGGGTGCGTCCACACGGAAGTGACAAAATACTGGTCAGATTCTGTCTTAAGAATCCGGCCGGTATGTTGTCATCTTTTACATGGTTTTGGAGGACGGTTCTGTCCGCAGTTTGTGGATTCGCCCGTCCCCCTCAACCATTGAAATGCACACCTTCCGCCCAAAAACCGGACAGAAGATTGAACATGTTCTAAGTTTTTCAGAATGCCAGCGGTGTAAAAGACTTTCCGGCAGAAAATTCGTTCAGTGTTGACTGAATGAAAGTCTATGTGGAAGGTTGACAGTCGGTTTTCAGATGGTTTTCAAATCCGAAAACAGTCTGAAAGTGCAACCAAAGACGACCACTAAAGGCTGCCATTACAGTGCCCAGTCTTTACTTGATCGGAAACTACCATCAAAAATATTGATAAACCGTGACTGTTGTATGGATTTTTTTTTTTTTATTGTTTTTTTTTTTTTTTTATAAATAATTTATTAAAGTTTGTGTATGTGCATGAGTTCCTGGCTTGTGTATATAACTGTGTCAGCTATAACAGCAAACCAATGAGGGTTCCTTCACGGTTCTCTTTCAGGCCCACTATGGCCTGAGAGGTGTAAGTGTTATCAGCAGGATCTGCAGAAAGTCAGAAATCTTTCCAGTGAAGAAAAAGATTAACTCATTATTCTTTCATGTATTGCTCTTGTCAATCTCCATTCAGTCTAGTCTAATCTTATCTATCCCTGTTTTGCTCTTGTCAATCTCCATTCAGTCTAGTCTAATCTTATCTATCCCTGTTCGGAGAACAATAGGACCTGATAAGCGTGAAGGAAACATGTGTCAGCAACGTATATCTACTCACACCAGATAGCTGGCTTCCCCCACCAAGACCAGGTCCTCGGTGGCGTATTGGCAGCAAGACATCTGCTGTTCTCCCCCTACTGACCGAAATCTGCGACCATCTAAGGTCGCTCTGCCACAATATACATATATATATATATATATATATATATATAATATATATATATATATATATATATACATATATATATATATATATATATATATATATATATATATATATATAATATATATATATTCCTTAGCATGTCCTGTGTTGGTTTGTAACTGAAATACTGCCACAATGAGGTTGGATGACCACATGACTCGCTAAGGCATTTAAATGTGTTGGCCAATTGTTTCTACTGTAGAGGACACACTCACAGTAATCGTCCACATCAAAGTGCTGGTAAAGGTGGTACCAAATGAAAAGGAGGTATTTTATCAGAACTTACTCTACTGTGCCCTGCACGCAGCATTAGTGGATGGATATATGCATTTTTATATACGGATTGCAGTCATGGTACTGGGGAAGATCTCTGCTCTTAAGTGGATGTATTTTCTATTATAGTCACTCTCCTGGGAAGGAGTATCTACTAGTTCAGTAAAAAAAGTTCTAGTAGGAAAAACAGGGGAACCACACAACATAGAGATTTGAGGAAAGATGTTATTTCAAAGGAAACGTATGTATTTACTAAAGCAGACATGTCAGGAGAAGTCCTCATTAGGTCACTTGTAAGACATTCTCTTATCACAGTATGAGAGGAAGATACGGTATATCATGACTGAGCTGCCAGTCACTCATCGGCTACTACAACATTCCACTTATCTTTGTCCAAAGTAGCACAGAGTATTGTGACAAGGCAAGCGCATTGCATTTCAACAGATGGCAGTGAATTTTTCCACATATGCTGAGATATCACTGTGTTTGCCATATGGTGTTACTAGATGGCAGCACGTTCCACCAGACCAGTGAGCTGTCACTGCATGTCCCTGTGATACACCATTACTGAAGCAGCCTGTGCCGTCACTAGAGGTCTTTGATCAGTTATTACCTGTGTCTGTCAACATGACCGCTCTGTCTCTGTTTGTGAACTGTCACTGCATTCTCACATGACACACAGAGCTTATTTATGCAACTGCTGCGGAGTCATAGTGGAGGTATTTCAAAAGACATTAATTAAAGGGAACCTGTCAGCCCCTCTCCTAGGGCGGCAAAGAGCAGTGACAGACACGCTGATCTCAGTGGTGTAACTTTTAGGTATACATGCTGTAGTTTTGGGGAACTTGCAGGTTATTTGTTGAAGTATAATGCTAGTATTGTGAGGCAGGAGTCTGATGTAAGTATGAGAAGCACGCACAGACAGGCCACAGCAGAGCTGTGAAACCCCTTTGTGGGTCTCTGGGCATTATGGCCCCTGAGCCTAGTGGGACTGAGGCTGAGTCATGTATAGTATGTGCAGTCATATAAAGTAGTTGTAGGGTGAACCCCAAAAAACAACACCACTGGTGGGCCCCAGACTCCTTAGCATTTTTCCTGGGGAAAACGCTAAGGAGCCCAGATGCTGGCAGCAAAAGCATAGGGTGACCCTGAGGAAAATGCTAAAGAGTCTGGGTCTCGGCAGCAAAAGCATTGGGGTATCCCAGGGAAAATGCTAATGATCCAGGTTCCCAGAAGCAAAAGCATTGGGGGATCCTGGGAGAAATGCTTAGGAGCCCAATTGGGAGCCCAAATGGGCCTCAAGTATCAACTCCATTGGTAAGCCCCAAGGATCAATTCCACTGATGGGCCACAAGTATTAACTCCACTGTTGATACCCAAGAATCAACTCCACTGGTGGGCTCCTGACATTGGTCCGACATATTATTGAGATTCAGGCTTCCCCTGCCAACCCATAATTGATTGAAAGTTTTCTCTCTATTAGGGCGCGTCCCCACGGCAGAGAGCAAACACTGATCGGATTTCCTTCTTTGTTGAGACATGATTTCTGCTTCATTGAATGGATGGATGTTGGTGTGCCAGGCAAGAAACATCAGAGAACAAACACTACTGGTAGAACTCAAGTGTTGGTGGCAGTTTTATGGTCTGGAGTATGTTTTTGTGCCATTTTCTAAGCCACTAATCCATGTGGAAAGGCAATCTCAACCGATTTGGGTATGAAAACATCATTGCAGATCACATACACCCATATATGCTGGCGCAGATAGGTTCTTCCAGCAAGACAATGTGACAAAAATGCCCTAATTCCCCAGACTTGAACCCAACTGAGCATCTGTGGGAGCACCAGAATGGTGGTGTTGGCTCTATGGACCCTCCAGCAGTTGTTGGATGCAGTCGGCTCGAGATATCTTTGACAACCTACCAGGACCTTATTGAGTCACTTCCAGACTGTGTTTCTGCTGTCTGTGCTGCACATGCCGTATACTCTGGATATTAGCTGTTGGTCATAATAATGTGACTTGACTGTATATAAATCTAATATTTAACTTCCAAGAACGTTTATACAAAAAGTCTAAATTATTTTCAACTTCAGATTCACATAGGGCGGCATGTATGAACGGGGGCTGCACCAGAAGTCTGGAGTATTTTCAGCCCGACATCAGGCACGGCCCCATTCGCAATAGTTAAAAGCCTCCCGTACACCATTATCAGGCGCATTACAGAGCACCTGCGGCACTTTGTAATGCGCCCGATCTCAGAGGGCGTGTGGGATGTGGGGCGCACTAGAAGCTACATATTTTTAGCTTCCCTATGCATTTCTAGGTGCATTACAACGGGAACAGGTAGAGCACTTTCAAAGTGGTTTACCTGGGCCAGAAATGTCGTACAAGCGCTAGAATGTGCCTGATTTATGACCTGCTGTAGAGCGGGTTAATGATTTAGGCGCATACTATGCCAGTATAATGCACATGAAATTTAACGTGTTAACACCAAATTTCATGCATGTCACCATTGGGTCACATGTATGAAAACTGTCTAGGTCTAAAACTTACTTTGTTGCCCATAGCAACCAATCAGAGTGCCCCTCTCATTTCAAATAGTGCTTTGGAAAAATGAGAAGGGCGCTCTGATTGGTTGCTATGAGCTCTGATTGGTTGCTTTGGGCAACAAAGTGAATTTTAGACCTAGACAGTTTTCATACATGTGGCCCATAGTGTGTAAAGCATCTAATCACATTTGCTAACTATTCCTCATGTCAGACAGTTAACTGTAGGGCTTGTTCACACTGCTTATATTGACATGGAATTTTATGTGAAAAGCTTGCATTGTACGCAGGAAATTCCCTGTAAAATCTGCATGCCTTTTGTGTAACCTTGATTTCAAAGGGAAATTGTATCTTTTTGCCTGCAGGTTTTTATGCAGACTTTTGAGCAGGTCATTTCTCCCTGAGTTTCTGCTCCAATGCCATGTGCCCTTTTCCCTTTAAAGTTAGTGGGGCAGAATATTTACTTTTTTCTGACTACAGATTTTTCATGCAGATTTTTCTGCCAGAAGAACACAGTGTGTGAACATACCCTTAGGGGTGTGGTTTACTTGGTCACAGGTGTGTGCCAAATTTATCACATGCAACAATTTATATATTTTGCAACATTTGTTCAAAAACCTCATTGTCACACTTGACAGAGGCGACAATGTAACTATAGAGAAAGGTCTCAGCACAGTCTGGTGCTCTCTAGTAATAACCTGTGTCACAGCCCCCGGGGTACACCGGTCACAAGGCAGCGGCGGCCGCTGATCCGATACAATGTAGCAATGCCGGGGTCACGTGACATCCGCATAGAACGTTCGGCTTCTCAACGTTCTAAAAAGTCAACTTACCAGTGACGTCACCGCTCTACAGGTGCCAGGTACGGGAGCCCCTCACCGGGTGTCACGGCCAGCTCCTGCCCTCTGCGGGTGTAACAGCTGCCCCTGAAATCCACAGCCTGTGCCCCCCTTCGTCTCATTTACAGTACCCGCCTGCTGCTCTCTGTCTCACCTCATCTCCCTCCAGGGCCCTGCTCTTCTCTCTCCTCCCCTCCTCCCGCATCACACTCCTGGCACGTATTATTTTTTTGGGCATTTGACATGTACATGCGTCTCCACTTATCATTCTGCGGGGGGCGCTGTTGCTATTTGGGACTTCTAGAACTGGTCAGATTAGTTCTATCCTCTTTTTTTTAGTAAATAAAGGTGAGGGGGGTAGAGGGGCGTCTTGTAAACTTGGCGTCTGATTTAGGCTCAAAATAGTCATTGTATTAGGGTCACACTTTGTGGATTAGTAGCAGCGATTGTGCTTTGAAGTTTGGCACTGAAGATATATGAGCATAAACCCATATATGAAAGGTTCAGGGTACATGGGGAAATGTATATGGGGTCAACATGTAAGATTAAAGGGGTTGTCCCACTTCAGACATTGATAGCCAGGGGCTTAGCTACAGGGGGTGCAGAAGTAGCACCCTGAAGGGGCCCAAAAACCGTATGATATAAAATGACACCAGTACTGTAAATGGCAAATGGTAGCTGAGGGGGTCCCCATTTCACTTTTTGCACAAGGGCCCAGGAGCTTCAAGTTACGCCTCTGTTGATAGCATATCACTAAGCTAGAACATTAATGTTAGGTTTGGGTACCTGGTACCTGCACTTATCTTGAGAACGAGCCCTGAAACCTCTCTGTTTTGAATGCAGAAGTGGTTGGGACTCTTAAATTGAAATGAATGGGAGTTTTGAGTACAGCTGAGAGTCCCACTCTCCTATCCGTTCAAAGCGGCGGTCATTCTCTAGATATGTTCGGGTCCCACCTATGGTACCTGCACCTTACTGACATTGATAGCATATCCTGGCGATATGCTATCAATGTCAGATGCCATCAACCTCTTTAACCCCTTCCTGCCATGTGGTCATAATAAAATGGCTCAAATTTCTTTTCTTTCTCGTTTTCTAAGAGGCATAACTTTTTGATTTTTTTCATCTACATAGACATATGAGGGCTTTTATTTTGCTAAACAAAATGTACTTTCTAATGTTGTCATTCCCAGTACCATAGACTATACTGGGAAACCACAAAAAAATTCTAAGTGGGGCAAATGTGAAAAAAAAATGTACTTGCTCCATGTTTGCAGGAGTTTTGTTTTACGGTGTTCAGTATTTGGCATAAATTATGTGTTATCTGTATTCTGCAGGTTTATATGATTTCGGTAATACCAAATATGTAGGGTTTTCATTATGTCATAGTACCGTAAAAAAAATTCAAACATTTTAAAATGTTTAAATTTGTGCCACAATGACCTTTTCTGCATCCAATAACTTTTTTTTGCTTCCACCTATGGACCTGAATGAGGGTGCTCTTTATGCTGGTACCATTTTGGGATAGATGAAACCTTTTTGATCATTTTTATTCCAATCTTTAAAGGATGTGAAATGACCCCCAAAAAAATAGAAATTCTGTTGTTTGAACTTTTTTTTCCTTTCACGGTGTTCAGCGTACGGGATAAATGATGTTATGTTTTAATAGATCAGACATGGCGATACCAATTTTGTGTAACTTTTTATTTAATTTTTTTCTATTTATTGTTAAAAGCGGGGTGATTTGAACTTTTAATATTTTTTTTTTAATACTTTTAAACATAATTTTTTTTCTTTTACTTGTACATTGAGTCCCCTTAGGATATTTGACCACATTAGTACACCTTTCTGCATTGTATAAATAATGCAGAACGATGAACAAAGTTGGCAGTTTTTACAACCTCCTGCCTGGGGCAGGAAGTGGCAAAATGTGAAGCATGGCAGCGATGGAAGTCTTTATTAGGCTTCCAGCTGCTGTGTTAACGATCGGCACCCTGTGATCTTGGCACAGTGGTGTCCGTCAGAGTGAGAAACGGTGCACTGCACCATATCTCATATTTTGTATAAAGTCCATGACCCAAAGAAGCTCCTGTCCTCAACATAGAAAGTGATTTCCAGCTTCCAGCAGCTCTTTCTGATGTTATATGGAAGGAGGCGCTTTATCTGGATTAGTATCTGCTTCATTTGCTTTCATCTTCATTTTGCATTATATTGTCGACATTTTGGGACTTTATGATTACCACATATAATGGGCGCCCTGGAACCGATGAATATTGTATATTGATGGACCACAGTACTGTGGATTCAGAATCCTCTATTCCAGAAATCAATGTGCTGCAGGTACGTAGCCCAGTGCTATGGGGATGGGCATTACATACAACCACCTTGCTATTCACATAACGCTGCTGGTTTTATAAGGAGATTATTTTATCAGCAGGGACCTGCAACTGATAAATGACTTGGAGAAACTGGAATGTACGGTACTTACTATGCACTACCTTAAGTAGGTCATTTGGTTTAAAGTAACCCTGTATTCTTGTTACCAGGTCAGCAGCAGCCTCCTTCAGTGTACACAATGCAAATGCCCAGAGAAAGGACAGTGTTTTAAGGTGGCCATACTCTTGAAATAAGCTGTTGGCCAGGCAACTACCCTTTTCCCCTATATACATCCATGTTCGGCTGAGCGTGAAGGTATCTTCAGTAGGAAAAGGAGGAGAAGCTAAAGCCAGACACTTTTGGCAGCGGCCTATTTTCTATTGGATAAATTAAACAAGCTGAAATTGCAACTGTCCAATCCTTTTTTACTACCACATCTGTTGTTGTAAGAGATAAGAGAGTCTGGGCACCACCCTACACATTGGATGGTTGAACACTATTGCTGGAATTGGCAGCTTCAGCCAACATTCGTCTAATGTGTATGACTACCTATAGAGAGTGCAATGTGTCTGTAAAATGTTCTTTGTTGAAAGGAAAGCTGTAATCCTTAAATGATTATAGAGGGGAATTGCTTAAAGGGGTTCTCTAAGTAAAGGCAATAATTACCCATTATTAGGATCTATTATCAGTGTTCAGTGTCTAACCACTGAACCCCCTGCTGCCAGTGGAGCAAGGGAACGTCATACCACTTTAGCTTATGCTGGCTTGCACCATAAGACTGATGTCACACATGTTTTTACAAAAACACAAAGGGCCACATGTATGAAAACTCTCTAGGTCTAAAACTCACCTTATTGCCCATAGCAACCAATCAGAGCGCCCCTTTCATTTCATATAGTGCTCTCAAAAAGAGGGGCTATGGGAAACAAAAAAAACAAAAAATACGCCATACAAAAAAAAAAAAAAAAAAAAAGTGTGAAGAAGCTGATCTGAGCACACTGGAGTACAAGGACCACATCTATGAAAACTGTGTAGGTCTAAAACTCTCTTTGTTGCCCATAGCAACCAATCAGAGCCCCTTTCATTTCATATAGTGCTCTGGAAAAATGAGAGGGGTGCTCTGATTGGTTGCTATGGGCATCAAAGTGAGTTTTAGACCTAGACAGTTTTCATACATGGGACCCCAAGTGTCATGGTCCTTACTTTAACACTGTCCTTTTACTTAAAGGGGTTTTGCCAAGAAGTGAGTTCCTTACCTAACACAACAACAAAAGAAAAAATGAGTCAGCTCACCTAGAATTGCAGGGTGGCCCAAGTCCAAAATACCGCACGTCCCCTGCTCCAGCAGCAGTGAATGACCAATTGGAAAAGAGATAGTGGGACAGCGTGACATGGACGGCCAGGCAGTAAAAGTAAAAACAGCACTTTATTTCAAATTCATAAAAAGAAAATTTCCATATCAGGCAGAAGGTAGAGCAACAAGTATGAAACACCTAGGATATGATCTGACGCGTTTCGGGCAAATGCGCCCTTAGTCGTAGCAACATACCATGCATGACCATCACATATTTATACTATAAAATACATAAAATCATATAACTCACCTGTTGGCGTCTTCCCGGCGTTCGGTTCACATTCACCGGCTTGGAGCGGAAATGACGTATCGCTACCAGACCAGAAAAAAACACAAACACAAATGTGAAGGGAGCGCATGCGCAGATACCAACAAAGAATGTAGAGCTGGTACTGGCACCAGATAGGGTATGCGCTGTGAACAAAAAAATGTAAAAAACGCCGGGAGGTAAACCAAGGTGTTACAGTATTCCAAAATACATGCAAAGCAGGTAGCAAAATCAGTAAACTAGGTAAGGTTGATATAAATGAAACATTAGATATGGACATCCCTAGTAGTGGAATAATATCTCTCGTTTAAAATTAAGCCCATCTGGGAACATGGTATTTAAAGCAAGGATCCAATATGCCTCTCGATCCCTCAATCTCTTTTCCAGATCACCACCTCTTTTTTGCCAGATGTTATTGTCAGTCTGGAAGGGAAAGTATGGCAGAGTGGATGGACATGGGTTAGTTGTGACGTTGTCTCACTTTATACATGCATTCCTCACCATATAGCGTTGTTAGCCCTTGAGTTTCATATCAGACAATTTACTTCGTATGATGAGGCATACATCCAATTTATTTTGTCTGTAACTAAATTCTTACTAACACACAATTTCTTTTCATTTGATGATAGGTTATATTTACAGCTCAGAGGGATTCCAATGGGGGCTAAGTACTCGCCTTCATTGGCAAATCTTGTGATGTCATGGTGGGAGACAATGTACATCTTTACGATTGATAATCCTTTTTCACATGCTCTTGTCTGGTACGGCAGATACATAGATGACATCCTCCTAATTTGGGGGGGTGATGTGTCTGCCGTACCAGACTTCATAGGATATTTACATCAAAATCCTTTAAATTTATCTTTCACATACCAAGTGGAGTTTTCCAATATTACATTTTTGGATTTGCATTTGGGTGGCATGGATAATGAACTCATTGTCACATCTACCCATCGTAAGTCCGCAGCTGGCAACACCACATTACATTATAAAAGTCATCATCCTAGACATACGCATAAAGCTATTCCTGTGGGAGAAATGGTACGCGCTAAGCGCAATTGTAGCAGCGAGACTGAGTATAAAAAGGAGGAACAACGGATAGTATCACGACTTAAGAAAAGGGGTTATCCTTCATGGGTACTAAAAAGGGCGTCTTCTATTGTAGAGAAAAGACCAAGACACACATTACTGGGTTCCATTACAAAAGATAAGAATGATCTTATCCCTTCCCCTCTTTCTTTAATTCTCACATACAGCAAACAATTTAAACAAATCAAAAATATAGTTTACAAGCATTTGCCCTTATTGAAAGATGATGATATCACCAATGAAATATTAAATAAGGGAGTCAGGATTGTAACTAAAAAATCTAAGACTTTAGGTGATCTTCTTTCCTCAAATACCAACAAATCAAGGGGTCGAACGTGGTTACACCATTTGGGTTTTTATCGTTGTGGATCCCATCCATGCAAGATGTGCAATTATGCTTCTCCATGTAAAAAATTTTTTCTGGCAAAACAAACAATAAAAAATATAGCATCAAACAGTATATCAACTGTAATTCCAATGCAGTGGTATATATAATTAAGTGTAGCATATGCAGCATCTTGTATGTGGGATCCACGATGAGAAAATTAAAGGTCAGATTCCTGGAGCATTTAAGGGATGTTAACAGTTCCCCAGAACGAATTAGATCCAATGTGGCAAAGCATTTTGTGGAATGCCACAATGGAAATGTAAATATGCTCCAGGTCTTTGGCATTGAAAAAATTTTTAAGCAAAAAAGAGGTGGTGATCTGGAAAAGAGATTGAGGGATCGAGAGGCATATTGGATCCTTGCTTTAAATACCATGTTCCCAGATGGGCTTAATTTTAAACGAGAGATATTATTCCACTATTAGGGATGTCCATATTTAATGTTTCATTTATATCAACCTTACCTAGTTTACTGATTTTGCTACCTGCTTTGCATGTATTTCGGAATACTGTAACACCTTGGTTTACCTCCCGGCGTTTCTTATACATTTTTTTGTTCACAGCGCATACCCTACCAGGTGCCAGTACCAGCTTTACATTCTTTGCTGGTATCTGCGCATGCGCTCCCTTCACATTTGTGTTTGTGTTTTTTTCTGGTCTGGTAGCGATACGTCATTTCCGCTCCAAGCCGGTGAATGTGAACCGAACGCCGGGAAGACGCCAACAGGTGAGTTATATGATTTTATGTATTTTATAGTATAAATATGTGATGGTCATGCATGGTATGTTGCTACGACTAAGGGCGCATTTGCCCGAAACGCGTCAGACCATATCCTAGGTGTTTCATACTTGTTGCTCTACCTTCTGCCTGATATGGAAATTTTCTTTTTATGAATTTGAAATAATGTGCTGTTTTTACTTTTACTGCATGGCCGTCCATGTCACGCTGTCCCACTATCTCTTTTCCTTACCTAACAGGCTGATACTCCCCTCTTGAGGCTTGAAAAAAGGGGCGTTGTGTTTCTTTGTTTAAAAAAACAAGTACCTCCTCTGTGATGTCATCGCCCCACCTCCCATGCACGTTCCTGATACTCAGTCTCTGTAGTTGAGCAAACATTGTTTTGCTAATCCACAAGCTATATGTGTTTTATTTCTCCCTCTTATTTGCTCAGGAGAGAAGATAAGCTCATCAGGCAGCCTTCTTTCATTCCTTCATGAATGGCTGCAGGGGAAACAGGAGGGGGGCTGAGCAGTGATCCAGGGAGCGTCTTAATGTTTACTCAGATAATTACATTACAACCAGTGGATTCTCTATACAAAAGACACAGGATATTTCTCCCCAGTCCCTTCAAAGCTCGTTCAAGTTCCCTGCCATCAGGTAAGAAGTGCAGACAACGCAAGCGTGGCCAGATCAGCTCCTGTCGTGTCTAATGTAAACTGTCAGGAAACAAAGGGCATGTAAGGAAGGCTGTAGATCTCACAGGCTTCACTTTTTTTGATGACATACAGTTAGAAAAGTGATTAAATACCCATTTTGGAGGATCCCACGTCAACATTAGATCGTGGCAAAACCTCTTTAATACTGTTCTGATTGACAGAGGCATATCCAAGACAGTGGGAGCTTTGTTATTATATTCAGTACATTCAAAGGTCCCTACAATCATTTAAATCCTCTGGGACATGGGCTGTTGTATGTCATCCTGCTGGCTGCTGGGAATTCACAAGGTAAGGCTATTATAAGGACACCTTTACACTTACAGTTTGCATGAAATTTTTTTGTTTGGCCAAGAAAAACGCTTGAAAAACTTTATGCCTTTTTATGCAGTATAAAAGAGTGTGTGTATTGGTACATGCTACAAAAATGCAACACATATACTTGGCTTCTTTTGGTGCAGAAAAAAAGGGTCAATGGGGAGAAAACATCACAAATTGGCAGGAAAAAACTACACCCAAGGCATGCTGCATTTTTTTAAACTGCTACCTACAAAAAATAATTCTACAAAGAAAAAAGTTTTGTCGGCAGGCATATTGGGTGAATTGTATGTACGGGAGTGCGCCAGTAGTCTGGCGTCCTTTTAAAACTGCAAAAGCTCCAAAATTGACGCAACCCTGTGCACTCGATGTACAAGCAGATGCACTCCAAAATGCCCGCAGCACTTTGTAATGTGCCTGAGATGGGGGGGTGCGGGAGGCGGGGCGCACTACAACCGTACAAAGCGACATATTTATAGCTACAGTACAGCAAATCCAGGTGCATTACTGCTGGAACAGGTAGAGCACTTTAAAAATGTTTACCTTTAGTAGCTAGAAAGCGCTAAATGTATTCAGGCACATTCTACGCTACTAACGGGAAAAAATAAAAAAAATAAAAATTGGTGCCTGGGCACCAAAAATCTTACATGTCGCCTTTTATATCTCCCTTCCAGCTAATAACTGGCTGCTGCAGTTTTTGAAAAAAATATAAAACAAAACAACAAACAGCCTGAAAAAAAATGCATGCAAAAATGCTACTAAAAAGCAATACGAGAATTCACCCCTGACAGCGTCCAGTTATCTAATGATGCGCTTGGCAGGATATGGGATATTTTATTTTATTTTCCAGCAACTCATCAGCCCTGTATCTGTCCTAGTGAAACACTCCCATTGGTACGATATACAATTGATATTACACCAATTCCCTAATATATTATTATGAACTCTAATATATATAGATGAACCCCTGGTGAAATTAGAAAGCCGATCACTGACCGCTAAGGCAGGTTTCTGAAGCTGAGAGTAGTTAAAATTATAGTTATAATTATTGTCTTTAGTAATAGGGATTCAAATGTTTGTTTTGGTCTCTAGCCCCATCTTGTGATATGTACTGGAAATGCAACTGGCAAAAAATTGCAAATAATAAGCTGTAGAATTTAGGTGGTTAGTATCTCTTTTGGTTCGGTTGATACTAGACATTGTGACAAGGCGACCGCTGGTAGTCGCATGATCCTGCCACTAGAGGGTCTATGGCCGGAGACCTTCTGTAGATGCGCCACCGAGGACCTGGGCTCGGTGGGGACACGCCACCTATTTTGGGTCAGTGTTATATTACTGTCACTTACGGTAGCGGCTAGAATAGCTGCAAGGCAGCTAGTTATGGTGGCTCTTCCGGGACAGCTATAGTATCGGGTGGGTTGCTGTCCCCGCATTCCAGGTCCCTGGGTTCCAGCCCAGATATTGGACATCGCTGGAGGCCTATAAAAGCCTAGTACTCCAGGTGATCGGGGGGCGTGGCCTGCTACCTGCAGTGTGGAGCAGTAGAGGAGCTGGCAAGAGGCTCTGGGCCCCAGAGGCTTGAGGAAAGCCTGGACAAGGAGAGTCTGGTGAGGACTCTGGTTCTTGGAGGGGCTGTGCAGTAGGCACAGACCCCTGGTAGTAGAGGGAACCTCTACGTTAGTTAGTGGCCAGACGGCCTAGATGTTTATTTGTGTTTTTTCTTTCTGTACATTCTCCTGTGCCTAAATAAAACTGGTTGAGGCCAGTTAAACAGAAGCCTGGTGTCTGAGTGCCTTACCGTTTCTACCAAGGACGGCGATCCAGGAGCGCAATACCCCTACGCTGGTCCAAGATGGCGGCCAAAGCGTGAGTGAAAGCTTACAACATTTTGAGGTTTGGGTAAGAAAATCAAGAGGAGAAGGAGCAAACATCATTGTATTCTTAGTACCAGCTTTAAACACAAGTAAGACCATAGACCCTGTTACTCTGGGGGTGGAGAATGGACACCAACAGCAAAGGACCTCTGTGAAGTACATGTGTCTTAGCTCCTTATCTTTTTATTATGCCCCTTACAAATATAGGTACAAAGGGCGAACTGTATGAACGTTGGCGCTGACAGGCCAGTTCTAAATTGGTTTTCAGGCAGTATAGAATGTATGACCCTGTTCTTCTGCAGGTCATACATACAGGGCAGTGTAGAGCCAATACCACAAGTCTGGCTCAGGCACCACCTTTACCCTGGTCTGCTGTTCTTCTGCAGGTCATACATACAGGGCAGTGTAAAGCCAATACCACAAGTCTGGCTCAGGCACCACCTTTACCCTGTCTGGCTGTTCTTCTGCAGGTCATACATACAGGGCAGTGTAGAGCCAATACCACAAGTCTGGCTCAGGCACCACCTTTACCCTGGTCTGTTCTTCTGCAGGTCATACATACAGGGCAGTGTAGAGCAAATAACACAAGTCTGGCTCAGGCACCACCTTTACCCTGGTCTGGCTGTTCTTCTGCAGGTCATACATACAGGGCAGTGTAGAGCCAATACTACAAGTCTGGCTCAGGCACCACCTTTACCCTGGTCTGTTCTTCTGCAGGTCATACATACAGGCAGTGTAGAGCCAATACCACAAGTCTGGCTCAGGCACCACCTTTACCCTGGTCTGGCTGTTCTTCTGC
The DNA here is from genome assembly GCA_025379985.1 of Phyllomedusa bahiana. Classification (NCBI taxonomy): domain Eukaryota; kingdom Metazoa; phylum Chordata; class Amphibia; order Anura; family Hylidae; genus Phyllomedusa; species Phyllomedusa bahiana. The sequence continues at coordinate 7,747 of JAODAL010042363.1, read as the reverse complement.
AGGTCATACATACAGGCAGTGTAGAGCCAATACCACAATTCTGGCTCAGGCACCACCTTTACCCTGGTCTGGCTGTTCTTCTGCAGGTCATACATACAGGGCAGTGTAGAGCCAATACCACAAGTCTGGCTCAGGCACCACCTTTACCCTGGTCTGGCTGTTCTTCTGCAGGTCATACATACAGGGCAGTGTAGAGCCAATACCACAAGTCTGGCTCAGGCACCACCTTTACCTTGGTCTGCCTGTTCTAACTGTTCTGTGCTTAGATTTGTCGTCAAAGAATCATAAATGTGTCTACTTCTATGAATGTGGTGCGACTTCCCCAGAATGCCCACAAATCTTTGGCGCATTAACCCCTTCAGGACCCGGCGTTTTTTTTTTTTGTGACACGTTCGTTTTTCCCTCCTCGACTTCTGAAAGCCATAACTTTTTTATTTTTGCACCTACATAGTACATGAGGGCTTTTATTTTGCAGGACAAGATGCACTTTCTAATGGTGTTATTCACTATACTATGGAATATATTGGAAAACCGCAAAAAATTGGGACAATCTGTGAAAAAAACCATATTTTCGCCATGTTTCTGGGTGATTTGCTTTTACGGCGTTCAATCTTCGGTAAATATAATGTGTTATCTGTATTCTACAGGTTGATACGCATCCGGCAATACCAAACATGTAGGGTTTCCGTTATGTTTAGGTACCGTAAAAAAAATTCCAAACATTTTCTATTTTTGACATTTGCGCCGCGGCGCCAGTTTGTGCGACCAATAACTTTTTTGTACTAACACCTACGGACGTCAGTGAGGGGGCATTTTTTGTGGGCTGAAGTGTACTTTTTATCGCTAGAAGTTTGGAATGCATGCGACTTTTTTGATCATTTTTATTCCATTTTTGAGTGACGTAAAATGACCAAAAAACGCAATTTTGGCGATTGGAATTTTTTTTCTTCTACGGTGTTCAGCGTACGGGATAAATGATGTTATATTTATCTAGATCGGACTTTTTCGGACTCGGTGATACCAAATATGTGTAACTTTTTTTTTATTTTAATGATTTTATTTGTAAAATGGGGAAAGGGGGTGATTTGAACTTTTAATACTTTTTTTTTTTGTACTTTAAAACTTTATTATTTTTTTTTTTTACTGTAACATTTAGTCCCCCTATGGTGCTTGACCACTAGGGGGTGCGATTGTCAATACAACCTAAGGCATTACATAGGCAATGCATTAGGGTGTACAAAGATGGCGGTTTCCCCACTTCCTGTCTGCGGACGGAAGTGTGGCAAACCGGCTAGGGTAAGTGACGGGAGCCTTCACAAGGCTCCCCACAACCATGCCCGGTCGTCGGATCGGCGCAGCTATGGTGCCGGTGACCGTAACGATCGGTGCGCGGCACCGATCGGCGTTAATTCAGATGCCGTGGCCATCTTTGCCGCGGTGACTGATGGGTTAAACAGCGCCAGCGGGCGGAGCCACCCGCCGGCGCTGTTACTGCCGGGTGTTAGCTGCAATTAGCTGCTAACACCCGGTGGCTGTGCGGGGTGGTCGCGGAGCGATCCCCCTGCAAAGCCCCTGAGCGGCCCAGGGACGTACTCATACGCCCAGGGTCGTGAAGGGGTTAAAAAGTGTCACGCAGGGGCTTATCACACCAAGGCTTGGAGTGCGACTGTTCATACATCAATAGAATATCCATTGAAATCTATTGAAAGCTTTTTGATGCCAGAGAACTGGTGCTGCCCCGTTCTTGCGTGTCGCCCATGGTTGAAAAGATACATCTGTCCATCAAGTTCAACCAAGGATGTGGAAAGATGTGGATGAAGGGAGGGGTGGAGGGAAATTTAAAACTTTGTTTTCCCCTATTAATCTAGAATATGGAACTTATAAGATATGAGTCAATCTGTCCTAAATGGAATACTTCACTCCTCATCTTAAATCGTAATCACACTGGATCTACATTCCTAAAAGAAATGTTTGCCACTACATAAGAATTAATATCATTTTGTTATATATAAAATCCACACATAAGTGTACGTATACATTTAGGGCGACACATACGAACTGGACTGCGCCTTTTTTGGGCTTATCTTGCACCAAAAAACTGTTGTAGCCCTGTTCTAAAGATGTAAGAACGCCAAAATTTATGCCAGGCATGCACTTTTGAAAGCACCAAAGGTATGATATGCACCAAAGATAAGCTATGCTATGCACCAGAGATATGCTTTGCCATGAGCCAAGGATGTGCCTTGCGCCAAAGATGTACTATGCGCCAAAGATATACTATGCTATGCAAGACATAGCACACGCCAGATTTTTAAACCCACATACGACAGGTTCATACATACTGTCACATTCTACATTCCTCTGTATCGATTTAGAACTGGAGTTTCATGCATGTTGCCCTTAATATTTACATGCTAAAGGGAACCTGTCACATTGATCATGTTATCTGATCTGCTGGTAAAATGTTATAGAGCAGGAGCTGAGTAGACTGATATACAGTTTTCTTTGGAAAGATTCATCAGAACTTGTAATTTAATTTACTGCTTATTCTGGTATAAGGAGTCCAGTAGGCGGTGTTATGAGTGATTGACAGACATCTCTGTATGCACACTCATGCCAGGAAGGCTGTCAATCACTTATAGCACTGCCCACTGGAATCCTTATCCTAGAATAAGCAGTAAATTACAAGTTCTGCTGACTGTTTCTCCACAACTATCAGTCTACTCAGCTCATTCAATATGTTAATAGCAGATCAGATAGCATGTGCAATGTTACAGGTTCCCTTTAAGCATCTATGTACATACATATATAAAATACACATATACACATGCATATGCATTCCACACAGTTATCATACACATACATTCACATCATATATACACACATATAATACATGTACGACCACGCCTGCTCTTACTGATACTATTAAGTATTGACAAGTAATTATTTTTCTGTGTAGATGGATTATGTTGTGTTCTGAATATTTCCATTTAATGCTATTACATTTATTATTAAATGGGGTATTACAAATTTTAAAAAAAGAAATTGATACACCTAAGGGTTTTTTTCACACACTTTTTTGTGTTTCCTTTTTAAAACGGATCCGTTTTTCCCGGACCCCGCAAAAGGGAATTTTAACAATTGCCCAGTGTATTAACATTAAAGTTAAATGTCAAAAGCGCATCGCTGTCCCACGGGAGATCCGTGCGCTTTTGAGAACTCTCCTGCGCGGGCGCTTTTCGCACCCGTTTTAAAAGAATTGACATGTAAATTCCCTTTTTGGGCGGTTTACGCAAGTAAAAAGCCCATAGGAATAAGGGAAAGCCCGTTTTGGGCATTTTGCCCAAAAAAGCCGCTCCACACCCCGGGGCACGTATCACTGCCCCTTTAATCCTGAAAGGGGAATGCAAAAAAGGCGCATTTGGGAGACGGGACGGGATCGTTTGGAAAGGGGGTGCGGCGGCAGCCAGGGGGATGGGGCGGAAAGCGCGGGTGGTGGGGCGGCAGCGCGGGTGAGTGGGGGCGGCGTGCGGGGGCAGCGGGGGCCGTGCGGCGGCAGGGGGCGCAGGGGAGGCGTGCGGGGGCAGCGCAGGTGAGGGGCGGCGCAGCACATCGGGAGCGGAGGCGGTGGGGGCGGCGGGCCGGGAGGGGCGGGGGCAGCGCGGTGGGCAGGGGAGGCTGGGGAGCGGGGGTGAGGGGCGGTACAGGGGCGGGCGGGGGCAGGCATATAATGCATGGGGTCTGTGGCAGGCATAAAAAGCATGGGGTCTTGGCAGGCATAGAGCATGGGGGTCGGGCAGGCATTAATGCATGGGGGTCTGGGGCGGCATTTAATGCATGGGGTCTGTGGCAGGCATTTAATGCAGGGGGGTCTGGGGCAGGCATAAATGAAAGGGGGTCTGTGGCAGGCATTTTAATGCAGGGGGGCTGTGGCGGCATATAATGCTGGGGGTCTGGGGGCGGGCATTTAATGCAGGGGGGGTCTGTGGAGCATTTAATGCATGGGGGTCGTGGCAGGCACAATGCGGGGGGTCTGGGCAGGGCACTAATGCATGGGGTCTGTGGCAGGCATAAAATGCATGGGGGTCTTGGCGGCATATAATCATGGGGGTCTGTGAAGGCATTTAATGCGGGGGTCGGGACGGCTTTTTAATTTGGGGGGTCTGGGGCAGGCTTTTTAATGCTGGGGGCGGGGCGGGAATTTAAGCAGGGGTCGGGCGGCATTAATCAGGGGTTGTGGCGGCTATAATGAAATGGGGGTCTTGGCAGGCATTTAAAATCGGGGGGTCTGTGCGGGGCTATAATCAGGGGTCGGGGCGGGGCATTTAATGGGGGGGGGGGTTTTCGGGCGGGCATTTAATGCTGGGGGGCTGTGGCAGCATCTAAGCAGGGGGGCTTGGCGGGCTCAAATGCATGGGGTCTGTGGCGGGCATATAATCTGGGGGTCTGTGGCGGGAAAATATAATGCATGGGGGTCTGTGGCAGGCATTTAATGCATGGGGGTCTGTGGCAGGCATATAATGCATGGGGGTCTGTGGCAGGCATTTAATGCATGGGGGTCTGTGGCAGGCATTTAATGCATGGGCCATATTATTACTGGGCCATATAATGAATGGGCCATATAATGAATGGGCGAGAGAGAGAGAGAGAGAGGAGAGAGAGAGAGAGAGAGAGAGAGAGATCCCCCCCCCCCTTCATTCAGAAAACGCATCCGGAAAGCGGATGCGTAAAACGCAACTGAATAAGCATTTAAAACGGATTCAAATAAAGTATCCAATGCTGCGTTTTTCGGGTCTGCTTTCCGGATGCGCTTTTCAAGTGCCAAAAACGGATCCGTAAAAAGGATCCAAAACGCCGTGTGAACAAGCCCTAAAACTGTTCCTCATTTATAAATGTTACAGCCACAAGCATAAGGGGATGTTCACACGACGTGCTCAATACGCTTTTGGATCTGTTATTAGATGTGTGTTTGTATCCGTGTTTTGGACCCTAAACAGACCCAAACACGCATCTAACAATGTGCAGTGTGATTTCCATTGCTTTCAATGTAGAACTCACATCGTCGTTCAGACAAGTGATCATTGATGCGTTTACTTACGTCTCTCTGATGCGTCTTTCAGATCCGTTCAAAGAATTAACATGTCAATGCTTGATCTGAAAGAAGCAACAGACACCCTATTTAAAACTATAGGGTGCGATCCTGCTGCTGCCAAAACGCATCCAAACACGCAGCTGTGGGTTGGATGCCTTTTATGCGGCACTTTTGAATGCATTTTTTGATCGAAAACGTATCCAAAAACGTATTGAACACGCTGTGTGAACATACCCTAAATGTATTATATTGATATTTTATGTGAAGTGTAAGGGTATGTTCACACAGCTTTTTTTGAAGTGTAAATTGACGCTTCAAAATCAGCTTCAAAAAATTATTAGAGGCGTTTTTCAAAGTGTATTTTGAAAAATCTTATCCCCACTGTTTCCTATGGACATTTTACAAGCGAAAAAGTGCGTCCACAAACGCGGACACTTTGTTTGAACAACAAGGCGTATTTTACATTCTAGTCAATGAAGGAAGATTTGAAACTTGTCAGAGGCTGATTTCGGGCTGTTTTTCAGTGCTTAAAACGCACTTAAAAACGCTGTGTGAACCTACTCTAAAGAAAATTATACATGCCTTTCTAAATTATTGCAAATGGAAAAAAACTGTACTAAAAAAAAACTGTACAGTGTGGTGTGCATATGTATTCAGCCCCCCTTATCCCCTTAAGCCGAACGCCTGAAAAGTAGTTAATGACCAGAACATTTTTTTAGTTTTGGCCTCCTTGCGTTTAAACAGTTGTAACTTTTTTATTTTTTCAATGACGCAGTTGGATGAGGCCTCGTTTTATTCGAGAACAGTTTTATTTTTATAATGGAATAGTTTAAGTACATTTTATAAAAAATTGCAGTATTTTTTTTTATTTTTTTACAAATTTTTTTTGTTTTTTTAATTTTTTTTACACCATTCACATTTCATACTTAATAACTTGTTAGTTAATTCTACGGGTTTTATTACGGTCCGTGTGGATACCAAATAGTGTAGGTTTTTTTGTGCGTGTAATTTATGTAAAATTTATTTTTTATTAAATATTTATTTTTATTTTATTTTTTATTTTTTTTATTCTTTTTTTTACACTTTTTATGGTTTTTTTGTACTTTTTTTTGACTCCCATGAAGGGAAACTGTTTAACATTTTTTTTTATTTTTTTTTTTACACTTAGTAATGTATTGGGCATTATCATAAATGCAAAATACATGCAATCTGTGTCAGTCTGACACAGGCAGTGTTAGGACAGCACAAAGTGCATCCAATCACGGGCTTCTTACACAGACAACTCGGGGGCCCAAATGCTAGGTCCCCAGAGCTGATGTGCAGCCGGTCCCTGAGTCTGTCGGGTCACCGGGCGTTCCGATCACCCGACAGAGCAGGGACCCCTTTTGATTCGCTGCGGTAACGCACCGCCGCAATCAAGGGTTAAAGCATCGGGTTGCGGAGGTTTCCTCCGCTCCCCGATGCCTGCAGGAGTTTGCCTGGGATCGGGGCTGTGTAGTTCAGCCCCGATCCTACGCAGCTGTGGCGCCGGCGCCGCAAACCCCGATGTCTGCAGCGACGTCAAAAGACGTCGCTGCAGACGAACGACCCGCACCGGCCGCCGTCAAAAGACGGTGCGCGGTCGTTAAGGGGTTAATCAATACTTTTTAGGACAACTTTTAGCTACAATGACAGATGCAGTCTGTTGAGGGATGTCTCTATCAGCTTTGCACATCTAGAGGCTGGAATTTTTTCCCACTCTTCCTTGCAGAATAGCTCTAGCTCAGTCAGATTGGTTGGCAACACATGTGAACAGCAATTTTCAAGTCCTGTCACAGATTCTCAACGGGATTAATACTGGACCGTGACTGGGCCATTTTAACACATGAATATGCTTTGATGTAAACCTTTACATTGTAGCTTTGGCTGTATGTTTAGGGTCGTGGTCCTGGAAGGTGAACCTATGCTCCAGTCTCAAGTCTTATGCAGCCTATAACAGGTTTCCCACCAGGATTGCCCTTTATTTACCTCCTTCCATCTTCTCATCAACTCTGAGCAGCTTCCCAGTCCCTGCTGAAGCAAAGCCTCCCCTAGCATGATGCTGCCCCCACCATGCTTCACAGTGGAGATGGTGTGTTCAGGGTGATGTGCAGTGTTGGCTTTCCTCCAAACACAGCAGTTGGCATTTAGGTCAAAAAGTTGCATTTTAATCTCATTTTAGCAGAGCACCTTTTTTCACATGCTTGCTGTATCCTCTACAGAGCTTTTTGCAAACTGCAAATGGGTCATCTTATGGCTTTCAAAAAGAGCTTTCTACGTGCGACTCTTCTATAAAGGCCAGATTTGTGGAGTGCATGACTATTGTCCTGTGGATTGATTCTCCCACTGCAGCTCGGGATCTCTGCAGCTCCACCAGAGTGACCCTGAGCCTCTTGGCAGCCTCTCTAATTAGTGCTCTCCTTGTCTAGACTGTCAGTTTAGGTGGCTGGCCATGTCTTGGTAAGTTAGCAATTGTGGCATACCCCTTCCATTTACAGATGACAGGTTGAACAGTGTTCTATGAGATGTTCACAGTTTGAGCAATTTTTTTTAAATCTAACCCTGCAGTACATTTTGCCACAACTTTATCCCTGAGCTATCTGGGGTGGTCCTTGTTTTTCATGAAGGTTTGAATTT
>JAODAL010042362.1:0-34912 GCA_025379985.1 Phyllomedusa bahiana | reverse complement strand
GTGAAGGGGTAAGTCTACTGTCACTTTTTCTTATAAGTGTAAATTAGTTACATATCCTTGGCCATTAGAGGCGCCAAAAGTACCAGCACACAGCATGGTTGGTTGTACGCCCCAGGACTAGAACAGTCAAACCTAGTGTTGTCATGCTAGAAAAAGGGGGGAGACAGAAGTTGCTGGAACAGTTGAAGGAGTGGATTCTGGGTAGTTTAGGTCCTATGAGACAGGTGAAGGACACAGAAGAAGGTGAGCACTGACAGTAAAAAAAAGAGTCCTGTGTGTGTGCTGCAGCAATAGCACAACAACATGAAGAGACATACAGCAATCACAGCTCAGGAGTGACAGGATATGACTGGTGAACCCTCAGGTATCGTGAGCTTATTACCCCCCTGTAAGCAGTTAAACTGTGTGAATGCCAGGAGCCATTTACATTGCTGTTATCATTGATGTTTACTGAAGTTACTGTATGGAGAATGGACTTGAATAAAGCCTGTTAAACTGCCCTACAGTGGAACCTGTTAACTTTGATGTGTGCTTTAAGGGGATAATAAAAAGGGGGCCCAACTCACTGCAAACCCCCTCCCCAGTTCCCTCAGAATCCTAAAAACTCTTTTTACCCCACGCTGCAACCCTATCACAGTGGCATGGGGATAACATTTTGGTGGCCCGTACGGGAATTTTGGGGGGGGAATCTGAAGTAAAAACGGGGGTGAACCCTAAAGAGTGAGGGCCCTCTGGCAACCTGCGAGGGAGTCTCCGGGGGGCGAGACCAGAGCGGGGGTCGGAAGATTTCGCAGCGCCGGGAAAGGTTCACCAGCGCTTTCCCGCCAGTGATTTTTTGCCTGCCCAAGCATTAGGGGGATAGCCCCCAGTCATACCCCACAGCACAGATACTGTCAGACATACGGCAGCAGAGTGCCCTGCACAAGTTAACTCAGACTTAAAGGGCCAGTGCGCACACACAAAAAAATCCACACAAATTCAGCCATGGATGTGGAGGGACACATCAATAAGATCAGTGAGTCTCTGCTGCAGTTGTCCTATGCAGAACTAGTCGCAAGATTTATGAAACTACCAGAGGACCATCTTGCTCGTGCACATAATCGCCGACATCTTTTGACAGCCCTGAATGATTACTGGATGAGATGGAAGACAGTGAGGAAGAGGATGCTATTTTGGGCCCCTTTCTTCAGAGACTAACTCATTTTAAATTGACATTTTTGTGGCGGGGGAAACCCCAGAAACGTTCAGGCAAAGAAAGTGACATGTCTTCCCAACTGACACAGCTGAAGGAGCTAAAAGAACAATTAATTGCTTTACAAAAGACAGTGCGGGAATCTGCAAAGACAGTTGAGAATGGGGTCAGTCCTGATAAAGTTCCAACTGCTCCAAACCGACATAAAGAAGATAAATCCAGCCCCAGAGATAACCATCAGCAAAGAAATCAAAATAAATGGCCAAATTGGTGAACGAGAACAAAAAAAAGAGACTGTCTTACCCCTAAGCTGATTCACCAATGGAATTGGGGATACACAAGGGTATCAGGAGAGAGAGATTATTGAGGCGGTAGTGAAAGCCATTAGTCCCGGGTTGCAATCTCAGGAATATTTTTAGAGTGAAGACCAACCTCACCTTGCTCCAGTTAAGAACAATATTAAAAGGATACAAGGAAGAAAGCACCCCTGATTGTATCACAAACTAATTAACATCTCTCAAGACCGCAAGAGTCCCTCAAGACTTCTTGTTCAGAGCCATTGCACCAAAGAAAAACTGTTGTTTGCATCCAGAGAAGAAAGGCTGAGGAGAGGGTTTGATGTGGGGGTAGTTTTAGAAGAAGTTCCTGAGGTCAATAGGGACAGGGTTACTTAGTGGAAACATCAAGTTCCCGCTGAAACAGTACCTTGAGGACCCTTTTATCTCAGATGAAGTGTTGATTGAGAAGATGAATAGGCAGCTATCTTGAGCTAAGAGAGAACAAAAGCTAAAGAAGGGCTTCACTGGTAACTGCGAAGAAGTCAACCAAAAATTGACACCATGAGCGTGCAGCCAGAAGGTAAAGGGAGGAAGAACCTCTTGCAATCCACCTCTAGTCACCCAGAAGGTACCCTTTAAGAAAAAAACAGTGGAAAACCAACTGGAGGAAGTAGTGAGTGAACTTTCGGTCGGAACTAGCAGAGATGAAGCAGGTTATACAACGGTGACCAAGTCAAACCAGCAAGGCACAGGGGTAATTTTCCCGAATAGAAGACAGCCTGCATGTGAGGCCTGCCCAAAACTCCAATCAAGATAGTTACTGTCATCACTGTCTTAAATGTGTCAAGAGGGGCCCTTATGCAAAGAGTGTAGAGTGCCAAGATTTTCAAGCAGCTAAAAAACAGGGTTGTGGGGAGGGGCGACCAGTAACCTCAACACAAAGGCAGTCCCAAACCAGACAATCTCTACATCCTAATACCATCCAGGATGAAGAACAGCTGCGCTAGCACTACCCACAGTGTTGACCGTCTCCAACAGTTCCCAAGGGGGACAGCATCCCCTGTCATAAAGCATTCAGTGGGGCACTCACTGTTTTTCTCAAGAGCCAGAAAATATCAGTAAAAAACCGCACCAACTCAAAGCCTATTGGGAAAAACCCCAATACAATTAAATTAAATGGGGATACTTTTAAAGCTCTGGGGGATACGGCGCCAGGCCATATTCAAAATTAAGGAGGAGAAAACTACTACCTCGGGAAAGACCCCGGGCCAGGGAAGCACTTATAGGCCTTTAAAATTTTTTGTGGATGGGGGTAAACCAACAGAGATCCCCTTTATAGGGGGGTTAAGTGATTTTTTCCCCCACTGCCAGAACCAACACCATTGAGTTATTGTCCCTTTTCCAGTCACAAGGAAAATCTGTGCAAAAAACCCCTTTCATCTTTTACAATGTGATTGGGGAAAGTGATCCACAGACAGCTTCTCTACCCCGGGTAGATTCTGTAGCAAACCCTTTTCCCCCAAACGCGACAAAGAAAAAACATTTGGGGAGAAAAGGAAAAACAAACAGGCTAAAAATGCTTTCAGAGAAGTAAAAATTTGGTCTCCCCCATTACTTTTTCCAAAAAACCCCTTAGGAGTGAAGGGGGTGTAGGGGGGAAACATAAAAAGTCACAGAAATCTTTTGTGTCAAGATCCACACACCCCCAAGGGGCATCATTACAATAACTGTGGTGACTATTCTTACAGGGGGTTTGCAAAAGTGCCTTGTTATTATGAACCCTCAAAGATGAATGATTGGGCCCAAATTTGTTTTGGACACCTTAAAGCATAAAACAGTGTACCCAGCCAATTTTAGGGTTCCCCGGGCCCCCCGGATCCCTCCTGGGGCGCCGCCGCAGTCTGCCCGTCCCGGGAGGGGTGCCGCCGCCGCCCGGTTTCGGGGCGGGCGCACCGCCCCCGGGTGTAATTATTACCCGGCCCGCCCTTCCCCCCGAGTCTCCTCCGTCCGCGCGCTCCCTGTGTTTAAAAGGCGCCGCGCCCGGCCCTGTGAGATTTAAAGGGGCAGGCCCCGGAAAAGGGGTAATTGCCGGGCACTGCCTCTATTTCACCGGGCGCTTCCCCCCCTTTCCCTCCGGATTTTTTGGCCTTGCCTATTGAGAAACTTCCTATTTTTTGTCCTGACAAACCGTTACCTACCCTTGCTTCCTTACTGACCCTATCTTGGCCTCCCGACCTCCTCCTACCCGATACGAGCCTCCTGAGTTTTTTCACCACGCTATACCGCTGCCCCCCGCAAGCAAGTCACTTTCGGGGGGACACCGGGTAACCCCCCGCAAAACCCATCCCCTTTGCCGGTCTGTGAAAAAACCGGGGACCTCTTAATTCCTTCCCGGCTCTACACCATCGCTTGCGGGGGTCCAGTGGATCCACTTCCTTTCCCCAAACCGAACAGTAAACCCCCTTGGATCCCCCAAACACCGCGCCCATGTGGGGGGACCCTCCCCTGGTTGACCCGACATCCAAAAGGGGCCCAGCGGGGCAACACTGGGCAGTTGACCGCCATGGTGCGAAAACTCTCCCCCCCAGCACAACCCCCACCCCTCCGGGGCGTTTCCCCCCCCGGGGGCTCCACGGCTCCTTTTTCCCCCAAAGCTCCGTTTTCGCTCCCCGCCAAATTTGACGGGATCCCAACGGCAGGTTTTCCTCCCCCCAGCCCCAAAGCCCATCGATTGATGGGGGGCCCAACTTGTCAGAACTTCCAAGGGCGTTTGTGGTCACCTGTTGTCCGAAGGGCCCGCCGGGCTACCTTAGGGGACAGGAGCAAATCCGGGCTGGGGATCTCGGGCCCTTCCCTCCTGAATTCCGCTTTTCTTCGGGAACCACTCAAAGCCTTTCGGCGGAGACGGCACTCTTTGAACCAAAACCCGGGGGAAAATTCAGTGGGAGATGTGTACAGTTTCCACCCGGGCATCGACTGTCCAAAAGATGCCGCCTATCCCCACCTTTAAGAAAGGCCTTTCCACAGTAAAGGGACGCCCTTCCCCCCAAAGAGATTTGCCACCCTCTCTAGCGATTTAATCCCCCGGGGCCACACGCATTGCTCGCTTCGCAAGAGGCAAAAGAGCCCGCCAAGACGCGACCTGGCGCGACCCCCGTTGCCACCCCTCCCCGGGTTTTCCCCCAGAACCTCCTCTGCCGTTTCCCTCTCCATCGGGGAGGAACCCATCAGGGGGATCAAGCCAAATTTCTGAGCAGAATTATCCCTCGGCGTCACAAAAAACAATGTTGTACTGCCCAGTCGGTCATTTTGGGAGGAGCTTCCGCTTCCCCCCCAACGTCCGGGAAACGCCCGCACTAGGTTTAGTTGGGGAGGCATCCCAGGAAACCTTCCTCTCCCACGCCGACTATCCGGTGGAGATCAGGACCGACTGGGCTTGAAATCCAGGCTCCGCTTTCCGGGACTCCGGTTCTCCCGGGGGAACTTATACACGCCCCCTTGTATCCCGTTACCAGCTTCCTTGGTTAGTCTGGAAAGCCGTTGGGATACCTCCGTCACAGGGGAGCTGCGGGAGACCCCCCACCGATACGGGCCCAACCCCTGACCCTCCAGGGCACCTGCATAAAAGATCTCCCTCTACGTGTTCCTCGTCTTCCCTGCGATCCTTTGGGGCCCCCTGCGCAGCCCCTGCCCCTACACTTAATTGATCCCGGCGGGGGTTTCCCGGGGGGACCCCAACTGCGGAACTTTCTGGGGGCACCTGCCCGGGCGCTCCTTCCTTCCCAACCGCCCCGGGTCTGCCGGGATTCCCAAAGGAACCCCAATTATGCGGAGTTTTCTCAGAAGCCCGAGACCCTTTTCCGCCCATCCCCCTATACTGCCCTATCGAAACTACTCCGGAGCCAGTCCCCCCTAGGGAGGGTTTACCCACTCTCGTCCAGAGCCCCAGGCCATTTTACCTATTTTCGGGAAAACTTGCAAAAGGGGTTTAACGCAAGCCCCCTTCCCCCCCCGGGGGGGGCGGGATTTTTTCTTCTGCAAAAAAAATGGTTCCTTGGGCCCTTTACGACTAGGGGGCCTTAACAAGATCAGGGTAAAAACCGTATCCTTGCCGCTGATCAGAAAACTGTTCGACCCTTCGGGGGGCAAAAATTTTCCCCAAGCTTTACCAAAAAGGGGGGCCTAAAACCTAAACCGCATTCAAGGGGGGGAGAGGGAAGACTGTTTTTAAACACACGGGAAAGGAAACCTTTAATATCATCATCCCCTTCGTTTGTGCAACGCCCAGCTTCTTCCAGAATTTCGTGAACAATTTTCCCGGGGATCTCCTCTACACTTGTCGGGGTCTCCTAACACATTCGGGGTGTTCCCTGCCGTGGGGAACCATCGCTCCCTGCCCCGCCTGGTATTGGAGCGTTACGTGCCAACCCCTCTACCAAGTTGGAAAATGTCCTTCCCCCAACCCACCTCCCTCCTTTTACCACTCGCCCGCTTACAGGGATCCTGCCAACGTCGGCGTTTTGCAGGGGGCCCCCGGGGGGGGCCTACGAGCTATACGGGCCTTCCTGGGGTTCTCGTTTATTACCGTCGTTTATCCTCATTATTCTCCCTTGGGCACCTATCTTGCACTTACCAAAAGAACCCCAATCCTACAGGGCCGCCAGGGGCCCAAAAGGGTTTTTTGCTCAATTTTAAGGCACTTTCCCCTCGGCCCGTTCTGACCAACCTCCGAAAACCCTTTTTCGGAGGGGGCCCCCCTCGGTCGGGGCTGGCGCGATTCTTTGCAAAAACCCAAAGGGCAAAGGTCACCTGTGCTTTTTTCCCAAGATTTTTCCCCCCCTCGAAGAAATTACACCATCGAACCCGGGATTCTGGCTATCAAGCAGCCCAGGGGGAGGGGCTTATCTTCTGGGGGGTGCTCACTATCCCTCACCATTTTCCGACCATAAAAAAACTTTCAATACCTTTTAATCGGCCCAAAAGCCTCAACCCACGTCAAGCCGGGGTCCCTTTCTTCTCGCGCTTCAAATTTTCAATACATTTTTGGGCCCGCAAGAAAACATCAGGGCCCATCGCTCTCCCGTTTCTCCGTTTCTAGGTGGGACGCCCCCACATAAATTTCCCCCAACGCCTGACTCGGTGGCTCCTAATCGCGTAAGGTTCCTCCCCCGGGAAAATTTGTCCCTCCTGCCCTCCGCAGAAATTTTTTAAATGGGGGCACGGTTCTCTTTCGGCCACCCCGGGGGCATAAAAACCTTTTCCTAATCTCTCGTTTTTATGGTGGCGGGAAATTCAGGGACCAAAGGGTTTCGTGAAGTCCTCGTTACTTGTGCTCGAAAAAACTCCTCGCCCAACCCCGGTTTTTCCACCCCCCCACCCAGGGCCCTTGGGCTCATGTGGGGAGGATTTCGCACGGGTCCCTCCCTCTTCGGGAAAAGTCATCGGGTGTCGCGGCCCGTTTTTCGAAAGGGCACTTCTTTTCCCTTGCCCGGGCTACCCTCGCCCCCAGTTGGCCCCCATTTTTTCCCACTCTTCCGCCTTCACGACTTCCGCGCACATTTTCTCGGATCGGGGAGCCTTTGTGTCGCGGTTCGGGGGGCCTCTGCTCTCGTTGAGGGGAACCCCGACTTCTCTTCCCCTACCCCCCACAAAGAAACCCCAAGTGGAGGATCAAAAGATTCTGGAGGCTATTTACACATTTTGTTCGCTCGAAGGGTGACTGGGGGACTTGCTTCTTTGGGGATTTTCCTAAATTCCCCGACAAAAACCCCTGGAACTCCCCTTTTCATCGTCTATGGCCCATCCCGCCCTCCTTTTCCCCTTTTCCCCATGAAGTGCCAGAGGGGACCTCTGCCCAAGAAACTGTGGGCCCTTTGAAAAAAGACGCCAGCTCTGCGCATGCACCGCACGTAGAAGCCCAAGGGGACAAAAATAGAAGCCCCCCCCTGTTTTCGCCCGGGGCCCAAGGGGGGGCATCGCCCAAAATTCCGGCTGAAAATCCCTCTACAAAAATTGGGCCCCGGGACTAGGGCCCCTTTAAGTACCCCCCCATCAACCCGAGCCTACAACCCGGGTCCCACCCCCAATGCGTATTCCCAACTCCTTCCAGTCTCCTTTTGAAGCCGGGGGCCTGAACCCAATTTTCCCCCCGATAACCTCCATCTTCTGAAGCAAAGGCCCCCCAACATCTTACTGTAAATGGATCCTAGACATAAGACCACAAGGAAGGCGGGACTGATCGACTGGAAGGAGTTTGGGCCGAGGGGGACGTGGACCGGGGGGACAACATCTTGACCGTAGTTGCTGCAGAATTTCCCAGCCAGGGAAAAGGGGGGGGCTAAGGGGGGTACGTTGGTCCCGCCGCGATCCCTCCGCGGCCCGCCGCACTCTCCCCGTCCCCGGGACGGGGCCGCCCCCGCCCGGGGTTCGGGCCGGGGGCACTCGCTCCCCGGGTTTTAATTTCTTTTTCCCGGCCGGGGCTCCTTCCCCCCGCAGTCTCCTGCCCCTCCGCCGCCGGTCCCCGGACTAAAGGCGCGCGCGGGGGCCTGAATTTAAAGGGGGGGTGCACGGTAAATTGGGGAAAAATTTCCGGGGGGAAGCCTATTTCCCCTGGGCGTTCCGCCCGTCCCTCCGGGTCTTTAGTGCCTTTGCCTATTGAAAAAGCGTTCCTATTGTCTTGCCTGATCTACCGTGAAACCGTCCCCTTTTGCTTCCGTTTACTGCCCAAACGAAATTCTCTGCCCCGGGCCCTGACCTCCTGCCTGCCCCCCGACTACGACCCTGCCTGACGTTTTTTGCACCACGTTTAAAACCTTGGTTGCCACCGCAAGCAAGTCACGTCGGGGGGGGACCCCCTGGTAGATTTCCCCCCGAAAGAAAGCCCCATCCCCCCTTTGCGGGGGGCTCGGTAAAATCCCGGGGGCCCTATTTTAGATTCCGTTCCCGGGGCGTGGCTTACACCATCGTTTTTGGGGGTGGTCCAGTGGACCCAATTTCCCCTGCCCCGGAACCGTAACTTTTAGGCCATTTCAGATTTCTGGGGTGACCCACAACCCCAAAACCCCCCAGGGGTTAAACATTTTGCGCCATTTGAGCAGGGAATGTCCTCCTTCAGAAACAGTGGGGCCCCCCCCAGTGCCCTTTTGGCATCTGAGGGGGCCAGAAGAACAACAGATAGTGAGAAAAAATTTTAAGAGGGGAGTTTTCAGGCTTTCCCTCCAAGGATAAATTCTGATGTGGGTTGGGTTTTCCACACCCCAAACTGAAAATCAACCTTAAGGACACTACTCCAGAAACAAAGAGCAAACGGGTCCATGCCAAAACCCACTACAAAGGAAGTAAGGGTCCCTTCAAGACCTCATCAAAAAGGGTTGGTTTCAGAAATTCCCAAGTCATTTTTATTCATCCCCAATTGTCTGTGTCAAAAAAAGGAGGGGACCCTGGGGGACTTTTTCTGTGTTTTCAGGGGGAAAACCCAGAGGTCAGTTCCGGGACCTTTAACCCAAATACCAAAACCCAAAAAACATCCCGGGACATTTTGGGTCAGGGGGTTTTCGTTTTTCCCCGCCGGGGACCAAGGCAAGGCCCCCCCAAACCAATTTTTTTTGTAGAAGAACCCCGCGGGTTTTTTAAAACAGCTTTCATCACCCCCCCGGGGGGATTAAAAATGGGGGTGGGTTTTTCCCCCTTCCCCTTTGGACTCAAGTTCTCCCTTCTTGCGGAATTTCCAAGAAAGGCATGGAGACCCGCATGGGGGGCCCTTAAAGAGATGACTTTTGGTCAGCCATCCCTAGATGAAAACCTGAAAACACAGAAAGGGAAATTTTTGAACACATAGAGAATGTGGGGAACTGTCTTGCAGGGGTTTCCAGCAACAGGGGGGTCAAGCGACCCCAAAAAGAATTGTGAACTGTTCAAGAGAAAATTTGGGTTTCCTGGAAAAAATCATTTCGGGAGATGGATATACTATGGACCAAAGCTGAAATTCCCCCAAGTGATGGCATTGAAGAAAAAACCCCCCCCCACCCACTGTGGAAAAATTTGAGAAGGTCCTAGGTTCCCCTTTTCCTTTTAAAGGGACTTACACCAAATTTTTCCTCCAAGATTGAGCTCCCTTGTATGCTCTCTTAGCAGGAACCTAAAGTCGAGTGCCCACCAAAAGAAAAAAAATTTTGAAAAAGGCAGACAAAAACCCAAAAGGGGAAAGGGAATCCCCCTTTTTCCCAAACAAAAAAACAACTGGATTTCCCCAAACCCCCAAAGAAGTGCTGGAAGAGTTGACTGATGTCTAGTCAAACCCCCCCCCCAGTCATGGGAACCCGGACTTCAATTTTCCCAAATTTTTTTACTTCATTGTGTGCATCAAAAAGGGGGAAATTGGAGCATCTTCTACCAACTTTCAAGATGGCAAGCTTAGAGTCATTGGCTATGGTTCCAGAATTTTTAAACAGCAGCGGAGAAGAACGGCATCTGCATTCGGGAAAAACTAGGGTTCCTAGCCTTGAAGTGGGCAAACTGTAAAAGATTCGGGAGATTACTTGTTTACGGGCCCAGATTTTTGTAGTTTACACGAAAACCAACCCACAAAACCTTTGTCCTCACAATGCAAAAGCTCAATGAAAAACTGGTCAGGATGGGTGGCAGAACTAGCAGACTTTGACTTCAGCATCAAAATATGGGCCCAGGAAAAGCAAATGTGATTCAGATGTTTTGTCTAGAATGCCCTTAAAAAACCAGAAGAATTCAAAGCAACATTTCTTTTGAAGGAAATTTAGTTTGGGGAAACTATGATGAGTACAGTGAAGCAGTACAAATCCGCAAGAAAATTTCACCCCCAATGTGGTGCCCCATAACAGGGAAGAGACAACAAAGGATGTGGAACAGCTTCCAAACCTTTTCAATCCGTTTTAAATTCCAAAAGAAAAATAAACAGAAAGTCCAGAAAGAAGAAAAAGTCATTGGAAAAAAGGGTCTAGTACAAAAACCCAAAATAAATACTAGTAAGGGGAGAGGGGGTACAGAGTCTCCAGCTACAACCTTTTTGTTTAATTTAAAGGCCTAAATTTAAAAACAATTCAGAACATATACTCTACCCCAAAAGAGATCCAAACCCGCAGTTTGGGATTGCCAAAAGTTTAAACCCCGGATGGTTTAAGGGAACTTTACGAAGAGATGGGGCACTTAGGAGTTGAGGGGGAAAAGGGGGAAACCCTTTCCCCCTGGAAAAATTTTTTCTTTGGGCCCTACATGCGAAAAATATTGAACATTATGTGAAACCCGAGAGTGGTTTGGGTGTTTAAAAAACAAGCATCCCAAAAAAACCGACCAAAAGCACCAATGGGTAACATTAAAAGCCACATACCCCGGGGTTTGAGATGGTGTCCATAACATTCTACACCTTAGAAATTTAAAGGGGGGGATATGAATTTCATTTAGTGGTTTTGGACCCAATTTTATAGATTTGCTCAAACCTAAAAGCAAAACCAAAAAAAATCTGGGAAAAACGGCAGCAGAAAAAAATATTTAATGACATTGCATTAAAAATTTGGGTTTCCTACAAGGCTGCATCAAAGGCCCAAAGGAAAAAGGTTTTTAAAATTAAACCTCTTTGCCAAATTTTGGGGAAAAAATTGCAGAATTCGAGATCCATACAACCCTTTTCCCCTTCCCCCAAGGGAATGGGAAAGGGGGAACGGGTTTTAATCCCTACTCTACTGTCGAGGGTAAAGCTTTTAACCCTGAAAAGAAAAGAGATTGGAAAAAACCTTAAAAAAAATTGGTCCATGGCCCACCACTGCAAAAAAGAGTGATGCAAAAAAGGTTTTCCCCCATTCCCAAAATTTTATTTGGCAGATCTCCAAAGGGTTACCTATTGACATTATGTTCGATACTCTGGGGCAGAGACCCACAAGACTTTCCCCCGAAATATGTTTTGTGCATGGAAGGAAAAGCATGGCGAGGGGAAAAATAAAATTGCTTCAAAAGTTGTTTCTGAAGGACAGATTTAAAAATAAAGCCATTAGACAGGAAATTTAAAGGGGCAAATTTTAAAACAGGTAGCCGGTGTTAGTCAGAAATTACAAAAAAGGTTTAACCCGGAAAAAACTTCGTTCATACTGGGGAAAAACAAAATCTAAGTCGTATTTAAAAGGAAGAGTAAAGGGCCCGCCCCGTTTACGAGATTTAAACCTAAACAGGAGGTAACAAGACAAGACCTTGCAAATTGGAAAATGTTGCTTCCCCCTTGTGGGCTACCTACCCCCAGAGAGACCCTCCCTGAAAACAACACACCAAAAACCAAAACCATCAAAAAGACTGCAATCCAAAATATTGCCTCTTGTAGAAAATGGGCTCCCAAAGCTCAGAAAGAGGAAGATCCCCCCCCATATCTTCGAAGGGCCCGTTTGAAAATAGTGACTTAAAAGGGGGTTTTTCCCCGCTTTAAAGATTGGGTTTTAAAATTTAAAAAATCTTTAAAAAACAAACAGCTTTTCAAAATATGTTCATTACAAATGTCCTACTGATTTTTAGTAAGCCCGTTTGTTGGGAGTACATTTAGCTTCTCAAATTCCCATTTGCAGCCGACCTGTTGATCCTTAAACCCCTGGCTGTCAGGTCTGTATGAATCAATCAGGTCGGGGAAAAGAGCCCCTCCCGACAGAATTTTTCTGTATGGAGGAAAGGGGGAGGGAGGACTCCGGGGTTTTGTGTCCCCGCCCGCCTGGAAATTAAAAACCCCGTTGTTGCCCCTTCCCCCTGCTCCACACAGAAGATGTGCAGCATGGCCCCGGGGTGTTCCCATAATCATGATGTGTTGTGGGGGCTGGGGACCCATAATTTTAAAACTTTTTCAATCAGGGGGCTTGTGAAAGTTTATGGGTCTGCGTAATAGTTTACACAAACCTGGTAACACTTTACAGTTCCCTTGTCTGTTCTGACGGGGTTGTTTTTTGCGGGGTTGTGGAGTATGTAAGCTAAGCAGAGGGTATAGGAACACTTGCATCCCCTCTGTTCTGTATTAGCAATCACAGACCTCTCCACACTCATAGATCAGGCCCTAATACAGCTGATCAGAGCCTGCAGAAGATCTAGGCTGGCACACACTGGGTTAACCCGGGCAGCAATCCCCCGCCCCCCCTGCTGTATAGAAGTTTATGGAGGAGAGCTGCATGTGTGCTGAGGGGAGGGGGGAAGAGGGAGGAGAAGAGAAGAGAAAGCACGCCCCTCAATTCAAAAATCCTTTGCTTCTAAAAACATTGATGTGGGCTGAAAGCTTGTAATGAGACAACTCCTTTAAATTCTGAAGCTGTAGAATTTGTGCCACAGGAGTTATCTGATGAATATGAAATAGCAGAAAATACACCAGAAAACCCAGACGAACAGATTCAAGATCCAGAAATAGTAGATCCAGTTGTTTGAGTAGGACTGTTGATTAAATTTACAGCTGAACCAGAGGATGAACCAGCAGTAGATCCTGAACTAGAAATCTCAGAGACTGATGAACCAGAAAAATCAGAAGAATTGTCGAGCAGAAAGGTTTCCTCAAGAGAAAGAAGAAGAACCCATGATGCTGACTTATGGGCACTTTGGGAGAACCCAATGATGGTACCAAGAACTGTTCAGTTAAAACAGGTTTTTATTTCATGAAGATCAGGTAAGACAGCCTGATAAGTACTTTCTACCACCAGTTCTAGAAAGACTACAAAATGGTTTAAAAGGGCTGTTCAATGGACTGAAAAGTAAAAGAATTTCTTAGTTTTGTTTAAAATATAGGAATTGGCTGGGTTGAAGATGGTCGGGAAAATTTCCAGCAGAAGATATAAATGTCAATTTATTACTTGAAATTGTTTTTTGCTGTTTGCTCTTTCTCTTTTCTTCTTTTTCAGGAGAATGTCGAGCAAGTACCTAAGAGATAGCTTAGGATGTTTTAATAATTTTTAAATTATTCCTTTATTATTGTCAAAATGTTAAGGTTTTCACCTCCCTTTATGTAGAGGCAGGCCTAGAAAATAGTACTACAGTTGTAGTAAGTGGGGAAAATTTAACCAGTAAGACACTGTCTACTTTTGAGTGTTGAAGACCGGTCAAACACTTAAGAATAAAAACTTATTTAAGGTAAATGCCTACCCGACTAAACTTAGAAGTCTAGAGACTCTTTATGGACTGTCCTCAAATATTGTAAGTTGCTGAATGTCGAGGACACCATTAATACCCGAGGGGGAGAAATGTTGACCCGGGGTTAAGCCTACTGTGAAGGGGACACAGAAGAAGGTAGAGCACCTGACAGTAAAGACAGAGTCCTGTGGTTTTGCTGCCAGCAATAGCACAACAGACAGTGAAGAGAGCAGACAGCAATCACAGCTCAGGAGTGACAGGATATGACTGGTGAACCCTCAGGTATCTGTGAGCTTATTACCCCCCTGTAAGCAGTTAAACTGTGTGAATGCCAGGAGCCATTTACATTTCTGTTATCATTGATGTTTTCTGAAGTTACTGTATGGAGAATGGACCCTTTAATAAAGCCTGTTAAACTGCCCTACAGTGGAACCTGTTAACTTTGATATGTGCTGGGGAAGAGGATAATTACAAGGGCCCAACTCACTGCAAACCCCCTCCCCAGTTCCCTCAGAATCCTAAAGAACTCTTCATACCCCACGCTGCAACACTATCACAGTGGCGTGTGGATAACACTGGACATTACTCGTACAGGTGATTGTCATCATTCTGATTTCTCCCTATACCAAACCTACATCATAACATCCCATTCTATTAGCTTCATCATGTTATACAAAATGCTCCAGTGGGGAAACTAATCAGAATGAGAGGAAATAGCCTCTGCCTTCACAGTGCAAAACCAGGAGAACATAGAGGTTAATAAGCTGAAATGTCCGGAACATCATAATGATATTCTATGTAATGTGATCAAAAGAGCAAAGGGGATTCATGTCCTGAACTCAGACTGGATAGTAATAAAAAAAGATTACAATCCAATCCTTCCATCACAGTCTCTGCAGCGCAGAGCCCCAATCACATCTCATCACAGTCTCTGCAGCACAGAGCCCCAATCACATCTCATCACAGTCTCTGCAGCACAGAGCCCCAATCACATCTTCTTACTCTCTGCAGCTCATATCCACCATCACATCTCATCCCAGTCTCTGCAGCACAGAGCCCCAATCACATCTCATTCCAGTCTCTGCAGCACAGAGCACCAAACACATCTCATTCCAGTCTCTGCAGTGCAGAGCCCCAATCACATCTCATCCCAGTGTCTGCAGTGCAGAGCCCCAATCACATCTCATCCCAGTGTCTGCAGCGCAGAGCCCCAATCACATCTCATCACAGTCTCTGCAGCACAGAGCCCAATCACATCTCATTCCAGTCTCTGCAGCGCAGAGCCCCAATCACATCTCATCACAGTCTCTGCAGCGCAGAGCCCCAATCACATCTCATCCCAGTGTCTGCAGCGCAGAGCCCCAATCACATCTCATCCCAGTGTCTGCAGATCAGAGCCCCAATCACATCTCATCACAGTCTCTGCAGCACAGAGCCCCAATCACATCTCATCACAGTCTCTGCAGCACAGAGCCCCAATCACATCTCATCACAGTCTCTGCAGCACAGAGCCCCAATCCCATTCATCACAGTCTCTGCAGCACAGAGCCCCAATCACATCTCATTACAGTCTCTGCAGCACAGAGCCCCAATCACATTCATCACAGTCTCTGCAGCTCAGAGCCCCAATCACATCTCATTACAGTCTCTGCAGCACAGAGCCCCAATCACATTCATTACAGTCTCTGCAGCACAGAGCCCCAATCACATTCATTACAGTCTCTGCAGCACAGAGCCCAATCACATCTCATTCCAGTCTCTGCAGCACAGAGCCCCAATCACATTCATCACAGTCTCTGCAGCACAGAGCCCCAATCACATTCATCACAGTCTCTGCAGCACAGAGCCCCAATCACATTCATTACAGTCTCTGCAGCACAGAGCCACAATCACATCTCATTCTAGTCTCTGCAGCACAGAGCCCCAATCACATTCATTACAGTCTCTGCAGCACAGAGCCCCAATCACATTCATCACAGTCTCTGCAGCACAGAGCCCCAATCACATCTCATTACAGTCTCTGCAGCACAGAGCCCAATCACATTCATTACAGTCTCTGCAGCACAGAGCCCCAATCACATTCATTACAGTCTCTGCAGCACAGAGCCCCAATCACATCTCATCACAGTCTCTGCAGCGCAGAGCCCCAATCACATCTCATCACAGTCTGCAGCGCAGAGCCCCAATCACATCTCATCCCAGTCTCTGCAGCTCAGATCCCCCCTCACATCACATCACAGTCTGCAGCGCAGAGCCCCAATCACATCTCATCACAGTCTCTGCAGCGCAGAGCCCCAATCACATCTCATTCCAGTCTCTGCAGCCCAGAGCCCCAATCACATCACATAACAGTCTCTGCAGCACAGAGCCCCAAACACATCTCATCACAGTCTCTGCAGCACAGAGCCCCAATCACATCTCATCCCAGTCTCTGCAGCACAGAGCTCAATCACATCTCATCACAGTCTCTGCAGCACAGAGCCCCAATCACATCTCATCACAGTCTCTGCAGCACAGAGCCCCAATCACATCTCATCACAGTCTCTGCAGCACAGAGCCCCAATCACATCTCATTCCAGTCTCTGCAGCACAGAGCCCCAATCACATCTCATCACAGTCTCTGCAGCACAGAGCCCCAATCACATCTCCTCAGAGTCTGCAGCGCAGAGCCCCAATCACATCTCATTCCAGTCTCTGCAGCGCAGAGCCCCAATCACATCTCATCCCAGTGTCTGCAGCACAGAGCCCCAATAACCATCTCATCACCGTCTCTGCAGCACAGAGCCCCACTCATATCTCATCACAGTCTCTGCAGCACAGAGCCCCAATCATATCTCATCACAGTCTCTGCAGCACAGAGCCCCAATCACATCTCACTGGATGTGCCAGTGGATAGACCATCTCTTCCCACCATTAGTCACCAGAATCCCAGGTTATGTCCGGGATAGTAAACAAAGAGCAAATATTTTTTCTGAATTTGAGTGGAATCCTAATTATACACAAACCACTGCAGTGAAGTTACTTGCACTATTGATAAATTAAGACTTAACTTTTATTATTATTAACGAATTATAAAATGAATACAAACGTCTCCCCAAAAAAAAAAAAAAAACAACAATGCCCTAGATTGTCACCTACCTAGCACACATGTGGAGCACTCGCCCCAATAAGGGCGACCCCACCCGGAATCTATGCCTATACAAAACCTAGTCTAGTAAAGATAGCACTAAGAAAAATTCAACGTGTGCCAATAGATATACACTCACCGGCCACTTTATTAGGTACACCATGCTAGTAACGGGTTGGACCCCCTTTTGCCTTCAGAACTGCCTCAATTCTTCGTGGCATAGATTCAACAAGGTGTTGCAACGATGCTCAATTGGTACCAAGGGGCCCAAAGAGTGCCAAGAAAATATTCCCCACACCATGACACCACCACCACCCGCCTGAACCGTTGATACAAGGCAGGATGGATCCATGCTTTCATGTTGTTGACGCCAAATTCTGACCCTACCATCCGAATGTCGCAGCAGAAATCGAGACTCATCAGACCAGGCAACGTTTTTCCAATCTTCTACTGTCCAATTTCGATGAGCTTGGGCAAATTGGAGCCTCAGTTTCCTGTTCTTAGCTGAAAGGAGTGGCACCCGGTGTGGTCTTCTGCTGCTGTAGCCCATCTGCCTCAAAGTTCGCTGTACTGTGCGTTCAGAGATGCTCTTCTGCCTACCTTGGTTGTAACGGGTGGCTATTTGAGTCACTGTTGCCTTTTTATCAGCTCGAACCAGTCTGCCCATTCTCCTTTGACCTCTGGCATCAACAAGGCATTTCCCCACGGTCACTCATGACAAGCTCTCCTCCTTATTGTCCAAATCCAACCTCACTACCTGTAGTCTTGACCCACTGCCATCCCACTCATCCCAGACCTCAGTGCTTCTATCTCCCAGCACTCACCATCTCTTCAACCTATCAGTAACCTCTGGCATTCTTCCCTTCTGCCTTTTAAACATGCTACTATCACTCCAATCCTAAAAAAAAAACCTTGACCCCTCTTCTCTGTCCAACTATCGCCCCATCTCACTGCTCCCTTTTGCGTCTAAACTCCTCGAGCAGCACGTCTACCTTCAACTGTCCTCCCACCTCTCCTCCAACTCTCTACTTGACCCACTACAATCTGGTTTTCGACCCCACCACTCTACGAAACCGCCCTAACAAAGTCCACTAATGACCTAGTAACTGCTAAAGCCTCATGCCACTACTCTGTGCTCCTCCTCCTAGACCTGTCCTCTGCCTTTGACACTGTCGACCATTCCCTCCTGCTACAAATCCTCTCCTCCCTCGGCATCACAGACTTGGCCCTTTCCTGGATCTCCTCATACCTCACTGATCGGACTTTCAGCGTCTCTCATTCTTGCTCCACCTCCTCCCCCCGGCCTCTCTCTGTCGGTGTCCCCCAAGGGTCAGTCCTGGGTCCACTACTCTTCTCTATCTACACCCTTGGCCTCGGTCAGCTCATAGCCTCACATGGCTTTCATTACCACCTGTATGCTGATGATACCCAACTCTACATCTCTGGCCCAGATGTCACTTCTCTACTCTCCCGGATCCCTGACTGTCTGTCCTCCATTTCCTCCTTCTTCTCATCACGTCTCCTAAAACTAAATGTAGAGAAAACAGAACTCATCATCTTTCCACCATCCAACTCTACCCCTGCCCCTGATCTCTCTATTACAGTCAACGGCTCTACACTTTCACCCGTCCCACAAGTCCGCTGTCTTGGGGTAATCCTAGACTCTGCTTTATCTTTCAAACCACACATCCAAACCCTGACCTCTGCCTGCCGCCGCCCCCTGAGAAACAGCTCTCGCATCCGCTCGGTCCTCGGCTATGGACACTACAAAAATGCTGGTCCATGCCCTTGTCATCGCCCGCCTAGACTACTGCAACATCCTTCTCAGTGGCCTCCCAGCTAGCACCCTCGCTCCCCTCCAATCCATCCTTAACTCTGCTGCCCGTCTTATCCACCTCTCTCCTCGCTACTCCTCTGCCTCTCCCCTCTGCCAATCCCTTCACTGGCTTCCCATTGCCCAGCGATTCATTTCAAGCTACTAACCATGACCTACAAGGCTCTCCATGACCTCTCCCCTCCATACATCTCTGCCCTAATTTCCAAATATCTCCCCCACGCACTCTCCGCTCCTCACAGGACCTCCTCCTCTGCTCTCCCCTTATCAGCTCCTCACACAACCGTCTCCAAGACTTCTCCCGTGCTTCCCACACACTCTGGAACTCACTGCCCCAACACATCAGACTCTCCTCCACTTTCACCAGCTTCAAAAGCAACCTGAAAGCCCATTTCTTCAGGCTTGCCTATAACCTTCACTAAACTTGTCACTACTTCCTCCACAGACATGTCTGCCCCTCACCTCCTGTCTCTTTCCCCCTCCTTGTAGATTGTAAGCCCTCGCGGCAGGGACCTGTCTCCTTCTGTCGTGCCAATTGTCATATCCCTTATCACTGTACTCGTTTGACTTATGTAATGTATGTAACCCCTCGAATGTACAGCGCCCTGGAATCAATGGCGCTTTAAAATAAATAATAATAATAATAATAATAATAATAATTTCCGCCCACAGGACTGCCGCTCACTGGATGTTTTTTCTTTTTCGGACCATTCTCTGTAAACCCTAGAGATGGTTGTGCGTGAAAATCCCAGGAGATCAGCAGTTTCTGAAATACTCAGACCAGCCCTTCTGGCACCAACAACCATGCCACGTTCAAAGGCACTCAAATCACTTTTTTCCCCATACTGATGCTGGGTTTGAACTGCAGGGATTGTCTTGACCTTTGTTACTTCTAAATGCACTGATTTGGCCCCCATGTGGTGGCTGATTAAAAATTAAGTTTTAAAAGGCAGTTGGACAGGTGTCCCTAATAAAGTGGCCCGGTGGGTATATAGAAAAAATGGGGCTTAGTGGTAAATAGCCAAAGATTTTATAAATCCATAAATAAAAAAAAATGGATGGATTATATTACATACGTCCCGAAAATTTCTTGTCCAAGCGTTTCTCCCCCCAAATTTTTAAGGGGTTTCATCCGGGGGGACCAAGAAGACACGGTAAGACCCAATTATTACACGTCCATAGAAGAAATAGTGTAAAAAGAAAACTTTTTCTAAAGATATGTAGATAGGGGCCCCGGCAGTCAAGCCCTTTGAATATGTTCCATTAACAGTGTCCTAATTTTCCTTTAAATACCCCCTCTTGTATGAGCTGCATCGTCCCCCCCGGTCGTATAGTTTTGATCTTTTTCTTTCTCCTGTAAGCTGCCAGCGTGGTTGCTATAGCTCAGATTTGTTCAATCCTCAGATAGGTTGTTGCATTGGTTGCTATAGATACAGACCTCTTTGATTTTCCCCTGATAGGCTCCCAAAACCTGGTTGTTAGCTACAGACCCTGCTTCTATGCAGCCCGTGGAGGCAGTAAAAAAATCGATTAACGGGGAAAACAGGCGAATCGGGGGGGGTGGCTTCCCATGCATGTTTTGGACGCTAGGTTTTGAGCTCCGTCTAAGGCTTTCTAAAAGAGGGGAAAATCTTCCAGTTTTGAGCCCGAGGAGAGCTAAAAAGAAGCCCCAGGAACGCTTCCCCCCGGGACCCCGGGGAGTGCCAATTTCAAATTTTTTCCCTCCCGCTTCCCGACCTCCAACGATGTCGACAAAAAACCCCCCCTGTCCGGGCGCTTTCTTCCCGGATCGGGCCCCCCTGAAGCGCTTGCCCGTACTGAGGAAAACCCCCGGGGCAGCTTACCTTGCTCAGCACACGCGCGGGGGGAGAAGAGAGAGCAGCGACGGGTCAGGGCCGTCTGCAGGGTTTTGCCCCCGGGGGGTGAGGAGAGCGGTGAGTGGCAGAGGGGACCGCACCCGGGGCCGGGCGCCATCCCCCCCAGCCCCGGAAATGCTCAGCTGTTGAAAGGAGACCCGGGGCGGCCCTCCCCCCCACACAGTGGGGGGGAGTTGGGGGGGCTTCAGGCCGGGTATCGGCAGGGGTCGGAGGAGCGGAGTGGACCGGGGGTGAGAGGAGGTAGGGACAGTCCGTTGGTGGTCGCAACCCCCCCCATCCCAGACGGCCGCAGTAACCCCTGCATTGCCGGATTTGCAGTCTGCTCTCCCCAGCACGCCAGGCAGGGAAGGGAGGGGGGGGAGGTTCAGCAAAAAACCTTCCTGCTTTACTGTGAACTTAGACCCCAAGTACCTAAATCAGCAGAGAGCCCTTTTTGAACCTGAACGGGGTTTAAACCTCGTTTGCCTCCCCAAAGAGACATTGGGGCCCCAACCCGATCTGTGTCCCCATTTCCCGAAAACCTGCCCGTACGCCTATACTCCCAATATGGAGTTGTAAGAGACCCGCTGGGGATTCTGCTGTATCACGGTCCTCCTCTGCACCCGACCCCCTAGCTGCATCCGGGGCTGCCCTCCCCAGGAAACTGGCACCCGAAATATTTGACCTTGAGGCTCCCCTAAAGGACGCTCGAATGTGGGCACCTATGCCCAGAGAAGAGGCTTTTTTGGGCCCTTGAGGGGTCACCCAAACTACGGGCCCTGTTCACTGCGGGCCCAAAAAAGCGATCTAGCCCCTCACATCATATGAGAAAGAGTGGCAAGCTGATCTCAACCCGTAAAATCCGACTATATTCTGCAAAAAAAGAGTCCGAGACCTTGAAACGTGTAAAGTCTCTGTTCAACATACAATTGCAGATCTGCAATTTCTATCAATGCTCAAAAGGACGCGCACCAAGTTCTGCTTGACCACATGGAGATTGGAAAAAATGGGCAGGGGAAAAACGTCCGGTCGGGGGGTTTTCCCGAATCCTTTAAAAACGCGGACCTGCCAGATCATTAACCCCAAGTTTTTCAATCTCCTTCTTGGCAAAGAACCTAAACAATCACATTGAAATAGATGGGGCGCCAGAGCGTTGAAATGCAGAACCTGGACCCCCCGCCCTCGTGAGTGATATGGGGGTTACTACTACTCGGTGAAGGATAAAAATTATCCGAAAAGGAGTTACAAAAACCTGACCTATGAGGGCCAAAAGTGTCCATCTTCCCGGGATCTTTAAAGACGCACCGCAATTCGGGGAGATCAAGCCCCCCCTGGAAAATTTTACGGGCAGGCCCATTCCCCTACCGGGGGGATTCCCTTTTGCGCTCAGTGCGCCAAGGGGAGGAAAACATACATTTCGCACGCCGGCGGACTTCCCAAACTTCCTGTTAGCTCTGGCCCTTACTAAGGTCTTTTGCCCGAGTGGGGGACCATGGCAGCACCCCCTTTTCGATGCGGCTTCTCGAATCTACTCTCTGTAAAAAACAACTGTGCCTCGGGAGCCTAGGCCGAGCGACCTCGGGAGCGGCGAGGGCTTTTGGGATGGGGAGGCGGCGGCCGGCCCCCCAAGTGAGGCACTAAAATTATTGCTAAACGGGGTTTCTTCAAGTTTGTTTTTATCCTATTTCCCTGTTTTTTTTACAGTAATAAGAGTGCACTTTTCCTTAACTCTCCCTTCCCCCCTTTCCCCCCTCCCCCTTTTTTTTTTTTTTTTTTTTTTTTTTTCTCTTTTTCCCTTTTTTCTCCCACTGCCCCCTCCTCCCTTTCCTTTTTCCTTACTGAGCAGTGCTATTTGGGCCCGGGTTGACCGGGACCGGGGGGGTACCTGACCTGACCCCTGGGGTAGGGGAAAAGGTGGTTAAATTGCCCGTTTAGTTCGGCTGTCAGGTTGATCAAGCCGCCGAATGCCGAGGGATTGCACAGCCTCGTCCCCCATGGGGGTCGCCCCGGGGTTCTTTATCCGGGGGATAGACCCCAAAGCAGTCGAATATGCTTTTTTTTGTCCCCCCTGTCGCACGGGGAAATGCTGACCTCAAAATCCCTCTATGCAACTGAAATTTCCCTCTTAAGCACTCCCGTGTTATTTTACTCTTTGCTTTCCCCGCCATACTTGCCCTACGTTTCATTGGTTTGACGGTATGATAGTATACCTCCCTCCCGGGACACTTCCCCCTCCCATTTGCTTAAAGCCCTGAGTAGGGTGACATGACCCCCCAGTAGGTGTAAGACTGGATTATTTTTATTCGTCAAAGAGTTGTTTGCTGATGGACTAGACCCAGTGCCATCTCTTGAAGTTTGGCTATTTTTTGTTTGTGTTTTTAAATAAGTTCATGTTTTTGGTTCAGAGTGGGGCAGGGACAGGTTTCTTGGGTCTGGTGACTGGGAACCCAAAAGGGGGCACAAATATCCCTTATCATGGAGAATTTGAAAATCTCCTCCTTAATGTTGGGGGATCAACATTCCGGGAGAAACGGTCCCAAAATTATACTTATGATAAGAGAAGTCCCATTTTCGTGTCCAGGGACGCACTTCCCCAAAGAGAAGGCCCCCCTTATTAAAAAAGATACTTCCTGTTGGTTTATTCTGCAAAATCGTAGCTAAACGAAGGGGTGGGAATCTTTTTCCCCAAGTCCCATGCCCCAAAATTTTTTAATATAAAACAGATGTTTAAAGGCCGTTATCTCTTTTTTAATGTACCCTTTGAGGCACCACGTACCCTTAGGAATATTTATGCCCAAATAGGGGCGTTCCCTTTTTAACCCCGGGCATTTGTGACTTAAAAGTTTTTGCTCGGGATCGTGGTGGTATGTGGAGACTTTAAAACTCCAAATTCAGCCAGAAAATTGATCTCTCCGGCAAATCTTGTTCCTTAATAAACTAAACAAAATCAGGGAAATGCTCCACGACATGAATAAGCGATGTTGGAGGTGTCGCACCCCTCCCCCCGCGACTACACGTTCTATTCTTTCCCTATAATATGTATGCCGATTAGTTTTTTTCTTTCACCCCTCCCCCTTTTACAGCTGTGGTCCGGACGCAATTGGAATTTCTTGCTGTCGGATCACGCCCCCATCCCTTGTGGATCAGTCTGCCAATGCCCAGGTAAAGGTTTTTAACTGGAGATAAACGGTCCTTTTGGAAAATGGGTTTGCCTGAAGATCGAAACAAACCATACAAAACTTCATCGGGTCACATGTAGTCATACTGGTCCCGATCAAATGGGAATCCCTGAAGTGTTCCTTTTGGGGCGTTTTTAAAAATGGCTCTAGAGTCAAAAAGCAGCCTCGCCCAAATTAGAGAAACTTTTGACTCCTAGTCATTTGGAAGTTTTTAAAATAAAATCTCAAATGGGGGGAGGCCCCCTTAGAGCCCTAATTGGTACGGGCATGAGATTAAAAAATTGCTGGACCGAAACAGGTCTTAAAAAAATTTTGCACACAAAAATATTATGAGTGGAGTAATAAACCAGGGGGTGCTGGCGGAGCCCCCAGAGATAAAAGAGCAGCACTGTTTGTTCCCGCGATTAAAAAAGGGGAGCAGGGAAAGTGAAAATCTAAATCCAACTATACTGGGGCGCATTAGGGGTTTCTACCAGAAATTTTTATATTTGCCGGACCCCGGTCTCCAAGAATCGCCCGCTCACACTAGAACAATTTCTTTTTTACGGCATTACCCAAGTCCCCTTTAGGAATGAAAGATTTTGGACAGACCTTTCTCCCTAGAGGAACTCGAACAAGCATTAACCTATGCGGTGGAAAAGCCCGGGGCAGATGGGGGTTTACCGCCAAACTTTTTAAAACCCTGGCGCCCCGGAAATTTGGCCCCTTCTCTTTTAGGTCCTTTAATTCAATTTTCCCAGAGTTGCCCTTTGCCCGAATCCTTAAAGCCCCCTTTATTTCGGTGATACCCAAAAAGGGAAAGATCCACTTCAAGGTGCCCTTATAGGCCCATTTCCTCCTGAATGTGGACATAAGTTTTTTGCCAAAATTTTAGCAATTTGATTAAAAACCCAAACATAGGGGACTGGTACATCTTGAAGGGTTTGGCTTTTTTGCCCTTTTAAAAGGGAAGCGCGTGATAACACGCTGAAAACTTTTTCTATTCGCATCAAGCGCAGCTCTCCCAAAAGCCCTTTTGTCCTGTTTCTTAGTGCGGAGAAGGGATTTTACAGGGTGGATGGATGTTTCTGGATCTGTTTGGTGGGGATGGGTTTGGGACCGATATGCTCCAACGAATCTGGGCTTTTATCAGTGCCTACCGACAAATACGCAATTTAAATGGCTCTTTGTCCCGTGCCCCCTTTTGAGTTTTTTTAATGGAACCAGGCAGGGATGCCCTCTCTCCCCCACCTGTATGTTTCGTTATGGGCTCTCTGCAGGCCATCAGACGTGATCCAGAATTAATGGATTACATTAGAGCACCAATACAAAGCTCCGCTTTCGCGGATGCCTCCTGCTGTAAACCCCACCCAACCCCTCATTTCTTTACCAGCTGTGATGAAGATTTTAAATTCCTATGGGGCCCTTTTGTTTTTGGGTCAATCTCTCTAAAAACACGCGATGGGGTGGGTTTGGAAAACAAAGGTGGACCTTTTTAGACCAAAAAATTTCCCCCTTCTCCTGGACAAAAATCCCTTAAAATATTAGGGGGTCCTTATCCCGGCAAACCTGATCACACCTTTGTCTGAATTTTCCCCCCCTTTTTGCAGCGATCACTTCGCCATAATGGGAAGACGGGGCTTTTCGTGGATGTCGGATCAAAATTTTAAAGATGAATATTTACCCCGTCTTTATTTTATTTCAGACAGTACCCATTTTTTTTGTCCCGATCTTTCCTCAGCTCACTTGATAAAGTGCCTAAGGAAAAATTTATTTGGGCCAAAAAATCCCCGAACAGCGAAACCACATCATGAGACCCAAAAAGAAGGGGGGTTTTGGGTTTCCCCGACATTAGAGCCTTCTATGTCGCATCGGCGGCGGCCGAATCTCCGATTGGTTTCATCAACGGGCGAATAAAATTGGATGTTTGAAGGAAAAACACTCGTTAACGCCCTTGACCGCCTTCCCCTGGGGTTCCCCTTTAGATTCCCCAAAGCAAAGAAAAGAGTTGCCATTGGTACCCCGGCCACCTTCTGTTTGGAGGACCCATGGCAAAAATGTAAAACTATTCACCCCAGATGGCCCCTAAACCCCCATTAGAGGCACCCCGCATTTAAGGTGTATAACGATTATGCGGTTTCCCAAAAAAAAACCCTTAATAGGCCGGTGTTTGGGGATTTCGGTTGGGTCCCCCTTTAAATCCCATGATGTGTCATTTTAGCCTCGGCCCCTCCCCCAGTGTTGTGCACCATATGCAAATCCCAACATTTTTTTGCAATACATAGAGTCAAACTAAAATTCATAGGGCCCGTCTGCCCTTTTAGAATTTGTGACAGGAGGCTTTCCTACCCATTCATCTCCCCAACTATTTGTATTGTACTTCAGAACAAATGAGGCGCGCCTTCGTACAACAAAGTTGGGGAACGTGAATCCAAGTACAAACGTGAGGAGGGGGTGGATAGGCGCAAAAATACTGTCTCATAAGGCTTAGTCTTCCCCCGTCGGTTTCAGGGAATTAAATTTTAAAATAGTCTCTCGTGGAAGAGTACCCCTGTTATTTCTAATATCTATCCCCCAGTCTCTCCCAATTGCTGGGGTGCAAAATCGGCAATGGCACAAAGTCCCAAAATTTTGGTGGCCAATGCCGGCGATCAATATTTTTGGGGGCAAATAATTGAGTTATTTAAAAAAACATGGAATAAGTTGAGAAAAGATCCCAAACCCTTCTTTTATCATATACCCCTAGCAACCCACGCTTTGAAGGGGAAGCTTAATAATCTTTATGTTGTTTGCCCCCCAAAAAAATTTTGTTCCCGCAGATGGAACAGTATTGCACTCGTCATTTCTGACTGGTTCAAAAAAATCCCCTTTCTCCGAGAATGGAGAACTTAGAGCCCACAACGCTAGATTTCGGAAGATACTACAGGGTTGGGGGGGAATGGATATCTTTCACGGCTTCACCGGACTATATTGTATTTGTGAACCACAAAAAGCATAAATGAGATTAGAAAATAGGAGTCCGTTGACCTGGAATGTTCTCTATCTAATACCCTTTGTCTTGCCTCTTCCTGTTCCATATAATTATACAGCGATGTGCCCCCGTGTCTTCGAGATAAACCCCCCCGTCGACCCGGTTTTTGGTTTTATGTATTTATTAATTTGTTATTTCAAAAATTTTGATCCTCCAGGGGCTAAGCACATTAGGTAAGAACAGACGGGGATGGTGATAGTCTTTGGAAGGCTAAATTCCCTTTTCTTGATGCATGTATTCTCCCATCATGTTTACATATCTCTATTATGGATTTGCCGATTTTCTTAATCCCGTGCTGTTTGTTATGAGAAATTTTGCAATAAAGATTGTTAATATAAAAAAAAAAAAAAAAAAACAGGACGAAACCATGTAGGTCTCTCTTCCTCTCCTCTCTCTTCTTCTCTCTCTCTCTATTCTCTCTCTTCTCCTCTCTTCTCTAACATTGCGGAGATTCAGCTCCAAATCACTTAGGAAAGTCTCCAATCCATCAGAGGGGGAACCCAGGAAGTCCTCAGGGGGGAACCCCCCGGATGGAGGAGGGGCGGCCGCGGGGTCTGAATATTAACCTCTTTATCAATGGATCGTGCTGCAAAATGGAGCATAGTTTTTGGGGGGAGTTATTCTGCGCCTCTTTTTTATCGCTTTGGGCCTTATTTTGGAGTTTGTGCCATCTCTTTATTTGCTGCTTTTCTTTCTCTTTATTGAAAAAAGCCCGGGTTTTTAAAAGAGTTATTAGAGGTCTAGAGAATGGTTTTCTTCCTTGGTTTTTGCAGGTCACCGCCCCTTACCTGTTCCTGATATTCCTGCTGTTGCATTTCTTTAATGGCTACATTAAGGCAAAAAGCCGAAACGCGTCGCAGCCTTGTATAAGGATAAATGTGTGTATTTAAACATCAGCAGCCTTGTTTGAAAAATGCTGTGTATTTTAAACGCGTCAGCAGCTTGTATAAGGATAAATGCTGTGTATTGAAACGCGTCAGCAGCCTTGTATAAGGATAAATGCTATGTATTGAAACGCGTCAGCAGCCTTGTATAAGGATAAATCCTGTGTATTGTAACGCGTCAGCAGCCTGGTATAAGGATAAATGCTGTGTGTTGGAAGGCGGCAGCAGCCCTGTATAAGGATAAATGCTGTGTATTGAAACGCGTCAACAGCCTTGTATAAGGATAAATGCTGTGTATTGAAACGCGTCAGCAGCCTTGTATAAGGATAAATGCTGTGTATTGAAAATCGTCAGCAGCCTTGTATAAGGATAAATGCTGTGTATTGAAACGCGTCAGCAGCCTTGTATAAGGATAAATGCTGTGTATTGAAACGCGTCAGCAGCCTTGTATAAGGATAAATGTTGTGTATTGAAACGCGTCAGCAGCCTTGTATAAGGATAAATGTTGTGTATTGAAACGCGTCAGAAGCCTTGTATAAGGATAAATGCTGTGTATTGAAACGCGTCAGCAGCCTTGTATAAGGATAAATGTTGTGTATTGAAACGCGTCAGCAGCCTTGTATAAGGATAAATGTTGTGTATTGAAGCGCGTCAGCAGCCTTGTATAAGGATAAATGCTGTGTATTGAAATGCGTCAACAGCCTTGTATAAGGATAAATGCTGTGTATTGAAACGCGTCAACAGCTTTGTATAAGGATAAATGCTGTGTATTGAAACGCGTCAACAGCCTTGTATAAGGATAAATGTTGTGTATTGAAACGCGTCAGCAGCCTTGTATAAGGATAAATGCTGTGTATTCAAACGCGTCAGCAGCCTTGTATAGGGATAAATACTGTGTATTGAAACGCGTCAGCAGCCTTGTATAAGGATAAGTGCTGGGTATTTAAACGCGTCAGCAGCCTTGTATAAGGATAAATGCTGGGTATTGAAACGCGTCAGCAGCCTTGTATAAGGATAAATGCTGGGTATTGAAACGCGTCAGCAGCCTTGTATAAGGATAAATGCTGGGTATTGAAACGCGTCAGCAGCCTTGTATAAGGATAAATACTGTGTATTGAAAGGAGTCAGCAGCCTTGTATAAGGATAAATGCTGGGTATTGAAATGCGTCAGCAGCCTTGTATAAGGATAAATAGTGGGTATTGAAACGCGTCAGCAGCCTTGTATAAGGATAAATGCTATGTATTGAAATGCGTCAGCAGCCTTGTATAAGGATCAAAATACTGTGTATTGAAACGCGTTTCAGCAGCCTTGTATAAGGATAAATGCTGGGTATTGAAACGCGTCCAGCAGCCTTGTATAAGGATAAATGCTGGGTATTGAAACGCGTCAGCAGCCTTGTATAAGGATAAATGCTGGGTATTTGAAAACGCGTCAGCAGCCTTGTATAAGGATAAATGCTGTTGTATTGAAACGCGTCAGCAGCCTTGTAAAAGGGATTAAATTCTGTGTATTGAAACGCGTCAGCAGCCTTGTATAAGGATAAATACTGTGTATTGAAATGCGTCAGCAGCCTTGTATAAGGATAAATGCTATGTATTGAAATGCGTCAGCAGCCTTGTATAAGGATAAATGTTGTGTAAGCCGGTCAATTTATATGATATAATAAAGAGTAAATATTAAAGGGAATCTGTCGCCAATTTCTTTCTTTTACTTATTAAATCAAGCCCCTGATCCATATTCTTTTCCTCTCGGCCGTTTTTATTTCCTGGTTGTAGATTTCTCAATTTGGCCGTCTATATATGATTGTGAGGAAGACATTCTTGCTTGCACGGCTTTAACAGCAGTCAGAGAGATACTTTTCATGCACATAGGAGTCTTAAGACTGATTCTGTCCATGGACTTCAATAGGAGAGTTTTCTAGTCATGCTCTTGACCTGGGAAGAAATCACTGTGCAGGGAGGGGAGAGGGGGAGCTGTGACATCTCCTCTTGTGACTGGTGGCTTCTGTGTTATCTGTACACATTGGTGTCTCCTTTCAGTTTGACCCTGCTTTTTCTGATAATGAGCAGACACTGAAAATCTCTCTCTACAGAACAGAAAGTGTCAGATATTTATTAGGCCTAGTGGACAAAGTGAAAACTGCAGGACTTAAGAATCAATAAAAAAATACTGAAAGTGATCGGGAAAATTTAAAAAAAACATAACCAAAAATTTCCTAAAAAATGTTTTTAAACATAAAAAATGTTGAGTGAAACAATTTACGTCTTTTTTGATGACACCTTCCCTTTAATGATTCTACTGGACGCCTGGGACGCTCTGCGGTTGCTGGAAACAAAATCTTTCAGTTTTCTAAGTTGTTGGAGTCGGAGGAGCTGCCGCCTTTCCTGTGCTCTGAGATCCATCCCCTCAAGCAGGGGTTTGCCGGGAGCTGTGCAGCAGCTTGAAGGAGACGCCTCCGGTGATAAACTTCCATGACTTTGCTTCCGGTCATGGCTTATTGATGGAATCACTGGAGTTGTTCCACCTGGAGTCAGGCGTCAGTCTGACGGAGCGACCCCTCTCTCAAATCTATCAGGCTCCTACTGATATGATGGGTCCTCCTCAAGCCTGTGGAGCGGGATCTCCGGATCTTAGTAAGTCAACCATTCAGGCCCGCTCACACAACCTCTCATTGGAAGAAAAATTTCGTCCGCTAAGAATGAAAGAATATGGATCAATTAGTGATGAAAATGGCGGTTTGGGGTAAAGTGGCCGCAATAATAGGGATTATAAAAACCCAGCTGTAGACATTCCTGAGGACGGAGAAACATATCGGAAGCTACAGGCTGATCCTATGGGGTTTTTATAAGATTAAATTGAAGAATATCATTGATGAGGGAGTGGAGCTGGGCCTCCTCTCGTTGATGAACAGTCAGGCTTCTCATATGTGGAGCTTCCCATCACATCTAAATTTTTCATGTCTTGCCCAAATTCATAAAATCACTAACCAGTCCCCCTTTACGCCCCATTAGTTTGGGCATAGGTTCCCTTAATGAGAGGATGTGCCAGTCGGTCGACCATCTCCTCCAACCACTAGTCTCCAGAATCCGAGGTTATGTCCGGGATAGTAAACAAATAGCAAATATTTTTTCTGAATTTTCGTGAAATCCTGATTATAACCCAAAATACCGCAGTGAAGTTTTCTTGCACTATTGATAAATTAAGACTTAACTTTTATTATTATTAAAGAATTATAGGACTTGAGGCACATCGGCCCCCCGCGCCCGCCGGTGATTATACCGTCAAACAGCTGTTTTTAACAGCGCAGACCGGCTGAGGACAGACCCTCAGGCACGCATCTTCCGCCCGCTGTGAGACCGGAGTCTCCGGTCGCGGGACGCCGCTCCCGCCCGCACGCTCCCGCCTGTACGAGACTGGCCGCGGTCACGTGCCGCGACCTGGAGGAGAGACCCGCCGTGCTCGGCCCGCATTACGACCGCGCTCAGCTGTGAGACCGGAATTGCCGGTCGCGAGACGCGCGCTCGTACACGCCCGCCCGCGCCTGCAAGTGGCTGCCAGGAGACCTGAGGCGCAGGTCAGTGGAGGAGCAGCCGGGCCCGGCCTGCATCGTGACCACAGTAAGGGGGCACTCGCTCACATCAGAGGGCGGACATCAAGGGAAGACTGGCCATAGACTTTCTACCCCTTACACAGGGCAGGCAACTGTGGGGGGCCCCTCGCCGACCAACTGAGGCTGAGCAAGGGACACCTGCCGCCGCAGCGCAGCAGCACAGTGGGGACACACTCGGGCCTACACCACTCCGGCCACGTGTTACATCCGGCACCTGCCAGCACCTAGAGTACAAGGGGCTGCGGCCTCCCTGCACACGGGCCTCTCATCTCCCTGATGGAGAAGTACCTGCTTCGCAGCACCCAAAAACCCGGAGCAGGCCGAGACCAACTGCACGCCCCAGCCAAAATGGCGTCTTCTAGCCACATGCACCGCAGAGAAGAGGAAGGGGAGCAAAGCAGCAGCAGCAGCAGGAGAGCGGCACAGCCCACAGATTCTCCTCCCAGCGCCTTCTCGCAGGACACTGCTGCTAATCTCACCATTGATTACAAAGTGCTTGCCACGGAAGTTGCGAGACAAATAGCCCCAGACTTGCAGTTGGCACTAGAATCCACTATCCAAGCCTATGTAGAAACTACAGCAAGACTTTGCAACCCACACTCTGTCCCAAATAGAGAAACTGGAGACAAGGATAAACGACCTGGAGACAGAAAACAGCACCCTGAACGCCCGCCTGAAGCTCTGTCCCAAAGGGCCCCCAATTGGTGCAGCAAGACCGCATTGAAGACCTTGAGAATCGTTCCAGACGGAGCAAACCTGAGGCTGGTGGGTCTCCCGAAACGTTCAAGCAGCGCGATCTCCAACCCCTATGCCAAATGGGGAGCTTCCAGCCGCCCTGGGCATCGACCACAGTTGCCCGAATAGAGCGAATCCACCGAGTGGACCAGAATGGTCCCGCCCTCCCAAGCACCCAAAGTCCCAACAAAGACAGAGAAGTCGAACGGTGATCATGAAATTCCTGGACTTTAATGATAAATCCGAGATTCTGAAGCCTATCGTAGGCTTAACAAGCCACTTCTCCTCCAGGGCCCACAAAGTTCTACTATTGGGGAAACTTCTCAGCTGAGGTATCGCAGAGACGGCGAGCTTTCATTTGGGGAATATGCACAACCCTCTTTCAGGGAAGATCAGATTCCAGATCCTCTATCCCGCCATCCTCAAAGTACTTGACCCAGAGGGTCCTCCGAGACTCTTCAAATTCAGCAGCGGAAGCAGAAGAGGGTCAACAGATTTCTTAGACCTCGGGGTGACCCCCCTCTACAGAACATCCAGATCATCAGGAAAGAATCGATCAACTGCCGCGACTAAAGAGGCCCCATCTTCCAGCCTGTCTACCCGTCTACATGGACCAGCAAAGACAACTGTCACCGACCATAATAGGGACACGAGGAACAGAAACGGATGCCTCTTGGTCTCGCTCCCCCGTCCCCAGAACCTCCTCCTCTTTCCCCTAAGGAATGCCGGGGTCCGAGAAAGGGACAACAGCGTGATTCAACCCCGGACTGAGGCGGTCGACCCATTCCGCTCGTCAGGACTCAGGTTCAGGGGTTTGGGGATTTATTCCTAATTGTTGCCCAGGGTCCAACCGACAAAGGGCGAGTTATTTATTTTCTGTTAAAAAGGGTCTTCTGCTCCTTAACTGATTGCAATTTTATGCTGTAATAGCTGTCTATAAAGCCAAATAGTATCTCTAAATATTTCACAATGTTTGCCGGTGGGTGAGGGGGCAATTGTCAGTGTCATTTGAAATCTTGTGTTAAACC
The DNA here is from genome assembly GCA_025379985.1 of Phyllomedusa bahiana. Classification (NCBI taxonomy): domain Eukaryota; kingdom Metazoa; phylum Chordata; class Amphibia; order Anura; family Hylidae; genus Phyllomedusa; species Phyllomedusa bahiana. The sequence goes on along the minus strand of JAODAL010042362.1, from coordinate 2,064 downwards.
ACGCTCTTCATGCGATGGAAAAAAGGACGTCTTTCCAACGCATTGAGGGAGGGGTCAATGAATGCCTCCCTCCGGCGTCAATCCATACCCTTGTCCACAGACAGGCGGTAATCTGGCCTCTTCGCCAGCCGTTAAGTTTAATAGGTTTACTTAGTTTATTGTTGGTGCCATGCGTCCTTCTCTATCCTCTCCTTGCTTTGTTTACAAATAGCAGCTTGAAGTTCCCCGTGTTGGAAATGGAGCAGATTTGCCCCCATTTACTCAGTGCCTACCCACGGCTCTTCCATGCAAAGATGGTCATATTATGCGGATTGTCTCTTGGAACATAAAGGGGCTCCGCTCCCCAAATAAGCGGATGAAGGTGATCCGCCATTTGAAAAGGCTTCGTCCCGATGTGGTCCTTCTGCAGGAGTCGCACTTAAAGGTCGATGATATAAGGCGCATGGAGAAGCTGTGGGTGGGACATGTTTTTGGGTCTCCCTCTGAGAATGGCAAAGCGGGGGTGATTACCCTCATCCATAAAAACTTCCCCTTTGAACTGGTGTCACATGTCCATGATGCCGAAGGTAGAGTCTCACACCTGGTTATCAAGTGGGGGGGATATGACCTTAGTATCTTCAACGTGTACGGTCCCAACGGCCCTAATCGGGTATTCTTTAAAGAGCTAGAAGACAGGATCGGCGCTGATCAGACGCAATGCCAGATCATTGGAGGTGATATGAATGCGGTCTTTGACCCGGCGGGGGATAGAAGGGGTGGGCCAACATCACACACTAGAGGCCGGAGTACCACCGCCTCAAGGCAGGGGGTACTGCAACATCTCGTTGATTCTTTTAGCCTCCATGACTGCTGGAGGGAGAGGAACCCTGATGAACGTGATTTCACGTACTACTCTCCGATACACCAATCATGGTCAAGGCTGGACCACCTTCTGGTCTCGGATGCCCTTCAATCCAGAATTGAAGACGCAAACATTTTAGACATGGTCATTTCTGACCACTCTCCGATTTCCGTAGATCTGGCAGAATCCTTCCCAAGGGGTTCAGACTTCATATGGAAGTTCCCCTCCTACCTCGCAGGGACAGATAGTTTTGCAGAGACGGTTTTGGGAATGGTGGAAAGCCTTTGCCTCTGATAACCCACACATCAAAACCGACCCGCGCTCTATTGGATGACTGCGAAAGCAGTACTCAGAGGAAGGATTATTGCCCACACCTCGGTATACAAGAAGAGGGTTGAGGGAAGCTTAATTTGAAAGCATCGGAGAAAGTTAGGGGGGACTTACCAGACCTTTCTTTGGGGACAGCTCCCGAGGGCCCAGACAGAATTGGGAGAAGGCCAGGGGAGAGTTTGATTTTTGGGCAGAGCGAAAGGAGGAGTACATAGGAAGCATCTTCCTTCCACCCTTTTCAGTTTCTGAAATAAATCCGGGAAACTCCTTTCCCGGCTCCTGAAGGGAGCTTATAAACCTACCCATATCCCACCCCTTTTGTAGCCGGGGGGGCATATCACTACTGACCCTGCAGGGAAACAATGATACGCTCAGGCAATATTACGCTAAGCTGTACTCCTCTGAGGGACAACTGCAGGTGGAGGAGGGGCAACGAGTCCTTTCGAGAATTACTTTGCCGCGCCTGTCAGATCTTCAGAAAGAGTGGGCCCACTCTCCCGTCCATCTCCGGGGTAATGAAACAGCTAGAGGACTACCTCATAGCGGACAGGCTAGAAACTGAAAGCACAAGGAGACCCCACCCAAGGGGTTCTTCAAGAGGTGGAGAACCTTTATAGAGTCGCCCTTACTCCCACAGGGAGATTAGAGCTCCATGCAGGTGTACAAGTACACAGGATGGTACTGCAAGGAGGGGATCTGTGGTACGCTGGGAAGATTGCAGGTGTGAATACTGCAGACTACCTCGACATAATTTAAATAGTAACGATTTCTCAGGAGAGAGGAAAGGAAAGAATACACATGTTGTTAAAAAGGTTATTTTGTTTTCTATATTTATTATGCTTTATTTCTGTATGCTGATGTCTTATACTTGTATGTGATTTTTCTACCTCAGG
>JAODAL010042361.1:0-34913 GCA_025379985.1 Phyllomedusa bahiana | reverse complement strand
GCCGCCGGAACCTTTTCCGCCCCTCTTTCATTGTGCCACTCTGGGCTTCCTCCTGTTTTCCCACCCCCTAGAATGTAAATTGTGCCACTCTTTTCCTCATGCTGCTCCCTGGACTCCTGCCGTGCCCTCCACCTGTTTTTTTGACCCCACTGCCTGACTTCAGGGCTGCGCCCCCCGTGCCCTTTCCGTTTCTTTTTTCTTTGTGCCATTCGGGGTTTTCCTCCTGTTTTCCCAACCCCCCAAAATTCCCTTTGGGGCCACGCCTGATCTCATCTCCCGCCACCCCGTGGACCCCCAACACTGAAACATTGTTTTCACTCTGTGACCAAATTTACTGTTTTGCCCCCTCCAAAGTCATTGTGCCACCCCTTTACCTCAATGCTGCTGCCGCCGTGCCCTTTCCGTCTCAGTCTTTGGGTCCCCACTCTGAAGCTTCCCCCGTTTTGCCACCCCCAAAAATGTCATTGTGCCCGTGACATTAAATACTCCCGGCCCCCGTGACCTCCGCCTCATCTTTTGGGGCCTTTTGTGGCTTCCTCCTGTTTTGGCCCCCCCGGGGAATGTCTTTGTCCCAATTCTGACCTCTTTCTGCTGCTGTACTCCTGCCGTGCCCTCCACATTGTGCCCATTGTCCCAAACCCCCCTTTTCCCTTCATGCTGCGCCGCCGTGCCCTCCGTTCAGTCTAAGTGCCTTTCTGTGGTTTCCACCGGGTTTTGCCACCCCCAAAAATTGCCCATTGTCCCACGCCTGATCTCAAAACTGTTTCCCCCCCCGCCGTAAACCCTCCCAAATGTTTTGGATTTTTCCACTCGGTGGCCTAATCTGTTTACCCCCACCCCCAGAATGTCATTGTCCCCTGCCTGATTATACTGTGCTGCCTGACCTCCACACTGGGGGAAATTGTGCCACTCGGGGCCCAAAACTTTTTTTGCCGCCCCAAAGTCATTGTGGCACTGCCTGATTATGCTGTGCTGTCTGACCTCCCACACTGTATAAATTTTTGCCCCCTTTTGGGGGCCCTAATACTGTTTTGGCCGCTCCAGAATGCATTGTGCCCCTTTTCTAAACCTCATATGCTGCCGCCGTGACCTCCGCTTCAGTCTTTTGCCACTCTGTGGTTTTCCCGTGTTTTGCCACCTCCAAAATGTCTTTTGTGCCACTCCCCTTTACCTCTTGCTGCGGGGTTGCCGCCTCCCCTTTTTTCCCCCCCAATTTTTTTCTGTCAAAATTTTTCCCCACCTAGCCTCAGCTTTTTTTTTTTCCAGCTTTTCGGGCATGATTTTATCAGGCTACTTTCCCCGCTTGAGTTTTTTGGTCAGTTTTCCCCTTAAGTGCCGGGGAAAATTTTTTAGTAAACGATTCTAAGAGCCCCGGCAGCCCATCTGCGTGTCAAAAACTAAAAGAAAACATTGGTTGAAGACCAAACCAAGCTCCCTTTGCCAAATTTAACAGGGCACAACTTTTCTAAAAGCCCCCTTGAAGGCCGGGTTGCACCCGGAAATTGCTGTTTTTAAAACCCGCGATTCGTGCCAAAGTTTTTCGGAAAAAAAGGGAATTTTTTGTCGCAAATTTCGGCAAAGTGCCCGAAATCGAATTTTTGAGAAATTCCCCCATCTTAATTAGTGTGTGTCGTGTATCATAAGAGAAAAGACGTTTTGCTCGGTCTTTTTCAAAAAAGTTTTAGCGAAACTGTTTATTTTTTTTAACAAAAAACTTGTTTTTTAGTTGTGAACATTAGAATTTGGGTTTAGATTAGAGATTTGCAGATTTTATTTTACTTAAGCGGGGAATTTAAAGGAGCACCCAAGCGCTTTTAAGTCGGGGGGGGAGGGGGGCCGGGGGGTTGGGGGGCAAAACACAGACAAGCCCCTTTAAAAGGAGAGGGGATATTGTGCAGCTCGACTTTGTTTAGGGTCCCTTTGCAAGGGCCCTTTTTTTTAAAAAGTTTTTTTTTTAAAATTTATTTTTTGTATGTTAGCAGCCGAACTTTTATTAGGTTACGGGAATCTTTTTAGAAATTTGCAGGGGGTTTTTGGGAAAAGGTGAAAAACCCCCACTTTTTTTATCCATAAACATTTAAAAAGGGTTTTTTTTTTCACTTTTGCCATTCCAGCATTTCGTTGATAGAGGCACCTAGCTACTTAAATTTGAATACAGCCAATTTTGTAGTCACCGCAGGTGTATTTTTTAGGTGCAAATCTAATACCGTCTTTTTATCCGTATCACATTTCAGACTACGGTTTTTTTTTTTCACGTTTGGCACAGTCCAGCTTTGTTGATAGAGGCACCTTGAATTAAATTTGACATACAGCAATTTTGTCGTCACAGCAGGCTGTATTTTTAGGTTGCAAAATAAAAAAAACGTTTGTAACCCTGTATACATTTCAGATAGGTTGTTTTTTCCACTTTTGACCAGTCCAGCTTTGTTGATAGAGGCACCTTGATTAAAATATGAATACCAGCAATTTTGTCGTATACGGCTGGTGTATTTTAGGTGCAAAAATATCTCCGTTTATTATCCGTTATACTTGTTCATATAGGTGTTTTATCACTTTGCCCAGTCAGCTTTGTGATAGAGGTGAGACCTTGCGTTTTAACATTTGAATACAACGCAATTTTGTCGACCCAGGTGTATTTTTAGGTGCAAAAAAATACCGTTTATTATACGTATACATTTCAGGATACGTGTTTTTTCACTTCGGCTCTGTCCCTTTGTTGAGAGAGACACCTTGCTACTTAAATTTGAAATCCAACAATTATTGTCGGTCACGCAGGTGTCTTTTTAGGGCAAAAATAACGTTTACTTTCCGTATACATTTTCAGATAGGTGTTTTTAACTTTTCCCAGTCCAGCTTTGTTGATTAGAGGCTCCTTGAACTTAAATTTCATACTCAGCAATTTTGTCGTCAAAGAGGTTGTATCTTTTAGGTGCAAAAAATTACGTTTATTATCTGTATACATTTCAGTCAGGTGTTTTTTTACTTTTGCGCAGTCAGCTTTGTTGATAGAGGCACCTTGCACTTAAATAATGATACAGCAATTTTGTCGTCACCGCCATGGTGTTTTGTTAGGTGCCAACTCCAACTTTTTTTATCCGAGCACAATTTGAGGGCTTAACCATTTACTGGAAGCTGGAGTCACTTTGGGGTCGCATCTTTTGATCTCCAATGGGAGTCTGTCCTATCACTGAAGAAGGATTTGGAGGAAATATTAAACCATTTGAATTGATTCGGCTGAGGGCTGAATCCTCTCAGAAGCAGGAAGGCAAATGTCTTCAACTATGAAGTGTTTTGGGGATGATTAGGACATTTTTATTACTTATAGGGGTGTGCGGTATGAAATATAACACATCTAAAGTGTAAAAAGCCTTTAATAAATGCAGGTAGCAGGGGTGGTATGTTGTATGTGTATCAACACTTGATAAGAAAGCAAAACTGATATAATGTAAAACTATAAATATAAACTTCCCTAAATAAATTCTGTAAACAAATAACAGTACCAAAAAATATACTAAATGACCGTCATTTACAAAATAGCAAGTGCACTTTGTTGATCTGTCGGGTCAAAAGGGTTTAAGGGTAATGCTTGTTACAGGATAGTATTTGTCAATGTCCAGTTCAACTAAAATGGTGGTTCATAAGACTCCTTTTTCTTGCACTTTTACATTTGTGGTGTCAGACTGTTTTTATAGTCATTCTGCGGTTCAGGACAGATTAGTCAATGTCTCATTGTCAACCTAAATGGTGGTTCAAGACTCTTATTTCCGCCACTTTTTAATCTGTGGGGTCAGACAGGTTTTAATGGTCAGTCTTGCCGGTACAGGACTGATATTAGTCAAGTCACAGTTCAACTGAATGGTGGTTCAAAGACTCCTTATTTCCGGGAACTTTTTATTCGGGGGTTCATGCAGGGTTTGGGGCTCATGCTGTGGCCTGGAAGATTTAGTCAAATGTTCCAGTTCAACTTAAAATGGTGGTTCAAAGACTTCAATTTCCGCACTTTTTAATCTGGGGGTCAGACAGGTTTATGTTATTCTGCGGTACAGGACTGATATAGTCATGTCCAGTTCAACTCTAAAATGGTGGGTTCAAAGACTCCTTTTCTGGCACTTTTTTAAAATCTGGGGGTCATGCAGGTTTGGGGGCTTCATGCTGTGTTGTCTGGACAGTTATAGTCAATGTCCAGTTCAAATAAAATGGGTTTCAAAGATCTATTTCCGGAGAACTTTTTAATTCTGGGGGTCATGCTGGTTTGGGGCTCTTGCTGTGGCCCTGAAGCTATAGTCAATGTCCAGTTCAACTTAAAATGGTGGTTCAAAGAACTCCTTTTTCTTGCACTTTTTAATCTGTGGGTCAGACAGTTTTAATAGTCATTCTGCGGTTCAGGAAGTCGCTCGCTAGCGATCTCTCGGAAGACGTTAAATGAGGAGAATGGTGGTTTTCAAAGAATCCTATTTTCGCACTTGTTTAATCTGTGGGTCGACAGGTTTAATGGTCATTCTGCGGTACAGGACAGATATAGTCAATGTCCAGTTCAACTAAAATGGTGGTTCAAAGATCTATTTCCGGACTTTTAAAATCTTGAGGGTCATGGCAGGTTTGGGGCTCATGCTGTGGCCCTGGGACAGATATCGTCAATGTCCAGTTAACTAAAGTTGGTGGTTCAATAGACTCCTATTTCCGGCACTTTTAAATCTGGGGGTTCATGCAGGTTTGGGGTCATGCTGTGGCCTGGACAGATATAGCGTTCACTGTCCTCATTTCAACCTAAAATGGTGGTTCAAAGACTCCTTTTTCTTAAACTTTTAATTGGGGGTCGACAGGTTTAATGGTCACTTCTGCAAGGTTCAGGACTGGATACCCCCCTACTCCACCCATATAGTCTATGTCCAGTTCATATAGTGAAATTGGTGGTTCAAAGACTCATTTTCTGGCACTTTTTAATCTGTGGGTCAGTCAGGGTTTAATGGTCATTCTGCGGGATACAGGACAGATATAATTCAATGTCCAGTTCAAACTAAAATGGTGGTTCAAAGAACTCCTATTTCTGGCACTATTTTAATCTGGGGGTCAGGACTGGTTTAATGGTCATTCTCTGCGGTACTGGGACTGATATAGTCAATGTCCAGTTCTCAACTAAATGGTGGTTAAAGACTCTATTTTACGGCACTTTTTAACCCTTAAGGACCGGCGTTTATTTTGTGGTGACACGTTAGTTGTTTTCCCTCTCGCCTTCTGAAAGCCATACCTTTTTTATTTTTCCACTACATAGACCATGAGGGCTTTTATTTTGCAGGGACTAAGGATTTACTTTCTGAATGTGTTATTCATATACTATTAGAATTTACTGGGAAAACCGCAAGAAATTCCAAGTGGGACAACACTGTGAAAACAAAATGTATTTTCTGCCATGCTTGCGGGATGTTTGCTTTTACGGCGTACAATCTTCGGTAATATAGTGATATCTGTATTCTTCAGGTGTGTTACGCACTCGGCTATACTATACCTGTAGGGTTTCTCGTTATGTTTTGGTATCGTAAAAAATTCCAAACATTTTCTATTTTTGAAATTTGCGCCACGGCGGCTCATTTTGTGCGACCAATAACTTTTTTTGTAATAACACCTAGGATGGTCAGTGAGGGGGAATTTTTTGTCGGGCTGAAGTGTACTTTTTATCGCTAGCAGTTTGGGAATGCATGCGACTTCTTTTTTGATCATTTTTATTCCATTTTTTGAGTGACGTTAAAATGAACAAAAAACGAAATTTGGCGTTTGAAATTTCTTTTCTTTCTACGGTGTTCAGCGTAGGATAAAAGATGATATATTTTTATAGATCGGACTTTTTTGGACCGCGACAATACAAATATGTGTAAAATTTTTTATTATTTTAATGATTTTTTTTGTAAAATGGGGAAAAGGGGGGTGATTTCAACTTTTAATATTTTTTTTTATTTTGTTACTTTGAAACTTTTTTTTTTTTTTTTCTACTGTAACATTGAGGCCACCTGTGGTACTTGACAACTTAGGTGGCGAGATTGCTAATCAACCTAATGCATGCATAGGCAATGCATTAGGGTGTACAACAAGATGGCGGTTTTCACCAACTTCCTGTATGCGGACGGAAGTGCGCGGCCAAACCGGCCAGGGTAAGTGACAAGGCTCCCCAGCAAATGCCGGGTGATCGGATCAGCGCCGCATAGCTACGTATATGCGATCACGCACGATCGGTGAGCGGCACACGATCGGATTCTTAATTCAGACGCCGCGGCAATCTTAGCCGCTCCGCGGCCTGAATGGGTAAAATAAGCGCCCAGAGGGCGGAGCCATCCCACCGGCACTGTTTACTGCCGGGTGATTAGCCGGCGATTTGCCGCTAACACCCGGATGGCTGTGCGGGGGGGGGCCTTCGGAGGGGGACGGTCGCGGTGCGATCCCCCTGCAAAAGGCCCCTTAGCGGCCCCTGGGGACGTGTGATACGCCCCATGGTCGTTAAGAGGTTTCTAAATCTGGGGTCATGCAGGTTTGGGGTCATGCTGTGGCCCGGACAGATATTAGTCAAATGTCCTAGTGAAACTAAAATGGTGGTTCAAAGACTTCTTTTTCTCTGCACTTTTACATCTGTCGGGTCGACATCGTCTATTGGGTCATTCTGCGGTACAGGACAGATATAGTCAATGTTCTCACATGTTCACCTACAATGGTGGTTCTCCAAAAATCTTCCTATTTTTGCTGGAACTTTTCAAGCTGGGGGTCATACACCTATAGGGCTCATGCTTGTGGCCACGACAGGGCTAGTTAAGTCCAGTGAAACTAAAATGGTGGTTGAAAGGATCTCCTTTTTCCACTAGCAGTCTTTTAAAGCTGGGGGTCATGCAGGGTTTGGGCTCATGGCTGTCGGCAAAGGTCAGGATAGATATGTTCCAGTTCAACTAAGATGGTGGTTGACAAGATACTTTTTGCGGCACTTTTTAAATTCCTGGGGGGTCATGCAGCGGTTTGGGCTCATGCTGTGGCCACAGGACAGGTATAGTTCACTATCAGTGAAACTAAAATTGTGGATGCTAAGAATGCTTTTTCCGGGCACTTTTTAATCAGGGGTCATGCAGGTTTTTAGGGTCATGCTGCGTTCCGGGACAGGGATATTCAATGTCCTCGTTCAAGTAAAATGATGGTATCAAATCATACTGCCTTCTGCCTTTTTAATTGGTGGGTGATGCAGGTTTATGGGTCAGGCTGTGGTGCAGACAGGGATAGTGCAATGGTGTGTGACTTTTTTTCTGTGCTTTATAACCTAAGTGTGTTGCATATGACTGTCATATTTACTATTTTTCGCCATAGGCAAACTTAAACTCTTTCGTTCTCTATCTATTAAACACTAAATCGTAACTTTTATTATATCTAACTCTTAACCTCATACACACTATTTAAAAACCTGATCTCTATCTCATCATTTAACCCTTTTTGCTTCTGAAAGAGGGATAACTCCTTTCTATCATCAAGTCTGGTGGAACCCCAACCTATTAACAGGAGAGCCTTATATCTATAGCAAAGTACTAGTTCAGTAAGGGATCCCATGCACAAACTACTTTGGGCAGTCGTCCCCTAATCTCATAGACACAGAACAATATAAGGCCACCTTGTGACAAAGTCTGCAGCAGGGGTGACACTTGTGACAGAGGGGAGAGATACACAATTTAAAACGTCTGCGCCTGACCTCGACGAAATGTTTCGCCAGCTAACCTGGCATTTATCATGCTTAGAGGCTTAGAGGTTGGAGATTATATTGATAAGATTGTTGCACGCTTATCCATTTGACTATTGTGGATTTTTCCAAGTTCTCAGCCCTGTTTGGGTGTAAGAATGAAGAGTGTTGTTCCTCTCCCATTAGACTTTAATGGTCGATCGGCGATATTCATATATATCGACTATCGGAAATCGTCTTGATAATTGCCAATATCGACTATTGACCCGATGATGATAGTCAACGTAATCGCTCATCACTAATGATAACAATATGATACCTCCTGTACTACTTTATGTTTGATTAGTGGGGAAGAAATGTGTCCATATAAACAAAATAGGGCCTCATGAATGAAAACTGTCAAGGTCTAAGTCTTTCTTTGTTGCCTATAGCAACCAATCAGATCTTCTCTTTCATTTAATATAGTGCTCTAAAAAATGAGAGGAGAGCTGTGACTAGTTGTTATGGGCATTAAAGAAAGTCTTAGACCTAGACAGTTTTCATTCATTTCCCCAAGAGGTAATAACATAAGCTGCAGGAAGATTTTTACATGCCACGTATGCACTGCAGTAGGAAGTCTCATTACTCAATTTCCTATAAAATATGCCTTATAACCTACCTAATTTGAATCAAGATTGTAATAAAGAAGTAATATTTATAAAAATAAGTAGTAAACCAGTAAATTCATTTCTTTATACCTCTACAGTGCCAAAACAGAAAAAACAACAAACTACTTCTAACAAGTTTTCAATATTCAGTGACAAACTTAATAATAACTTAACTTAATATGTCAGCTAGAGATGGGTGAATTTCTCAAAATTTCGATTCGCCAACTTCGCCGAATTTTCTGTAAAATCTGTTTCGTGGCGAATTACTTCGGGACGAAACACATTAAAATACAACTATTTCCTGGCTGCAGAGAGCCTCTAGGGTGCTGTAGAACATTGTGCCATGCTTAAATATGCAGAGGGAGCTTGGTTTAGTCTTCATACAATGCTGTGTTTTAGTATGCAAGCACATGTCTGCTGCCATCTTAGAATCGCTTCCTCTAAGTTCCCTGGGATTTATGGGGGCTCAAAACTGATGAATAAACTGAAGCGGGAATGCAGAGCATCATAAAGTCATGGCAGCGCCAGCTGAAAAAACAGATGAGGGCTAAGTTTCATACGATAGAACACGTAGTAGGTTACGGGAAAGCCAACAGGTCTAGCATCAGTAAGTGGGCCTACTATGTGCAGGCCTGTGGCTGCAATTCCAATGGGTGGAGAACATCGCATGATCAGCGCTGTGTTGGGGGAAGCCGTTTGCACGCTGCTAGCAAGGAGGGTGTTGCCTGGCTTTGTAGGAATGGATGAAGTGCAAGCACTGTCTTGCTGGGCCGTTTTCAGAATCTCTCTGAAGATCGTGGGTAGACTTCAGGAACCTTTTCACAAAAAGATTGAACATGTGCGCCATGCAGGGGCGCATGAGAAACATCTCTCTTGGTGCGCATGGACACAATGTTCCTCCCATTGTCCGTCACCATGGTTCTGATTTGCAGTTGGCGCGGAGGAACGAGTGAAAGCCACCACATCGATTTCTTGTCTGCATGACGTTTGGGAGCAGTTTCTCCCCTTGTGTGACTTTCGCCCCCCTTCGCCGAGACAAGCCAGGTGTAGAACTGCGTACACCGCTGTGCCGCTACACATATTGGTATGATGGAGCAGCACTTGTGGAGGCTGAGTCGTCGGTTGGGTGTGTGGAGGAGGCGGAACATTGGCGCAGGAGCAGCAGTTTGACACGTGGAGGAGAAAGCGCGGTCTCTGTCCCAGTGTTGGCTGGTGGCTGGGCAGGGAAGCACATTCACCCAGTGGGCCTTTAAAGGACATGTACTGGCCCTGGGACCGTTAGTTACGCTCCACACGTCCGTGCTGAAATGCACCTTGGAAAAAAAATGTTAAGCTCAATGGTCGGCCAACCTTCTGTTCACATATTGGGAATGCTGGTACTGGTCCTTTTTGGAGAAGATAAAATTACGGCTTGGAACTCTCCACCTCAGGCTCGGCACAAGTCATTTTGTTCTCTGAACGGTGCAAAGGTCTACATTTGAAGGGAGGGACTGCAGTACCAACAAGTGGACAGGAGCACGGTTCAGCTTCTGCACCCTAGGATGATTTGGACGCATATGTTGTCTCTTTGCAATCGCCTCCATTGAACGGAATGCTGGCGCCTTAAGTAGCGAGGAGCAGGAGCATCTGGACCGGGAGATGATGGCAATAGAAACAGCACGTTCTGCCAGAGGTGGTGGAGCCTTAATGGTGCAATGGCATGCGTTGCCCCTGGGCGCTGCTGCTGCTGTTGCTGCAGGCGACAGGATGGACCAACACATCAGAGCGTGGTTTCTCCCAGGCCACCGGTGGTGACGTGCATGTGTTGACGCAGGGCCACCGGTGCTTGTTAGCTCCCCTGGCCGCGCTTGCGCATTACTTTCGCCCAACAGATTCTACAATACAACACATATTCGGCTCCTCCGGTGTCCTTTAGCCAAAAGAACTACCACACCGCCGAGCAGCTGATTTTAATGCCAACGCTTCCGCACTGATTGTCTACCGCCACTGCCTCGCTGGACCCTTGTGCCGCTACTTTTCTTGGGACCTGCGAAGCGGGGTTTTCTACCTCCCGTGGCCGCTTGGCTCCCAGACCCTTCGCACTGCAGCTACCTGCTTGACTCTCAGACCACACTATTCACTTGTGGCTGCGCTGCTGCCTGAATGCGCAGGCTGACCGCTCCTTCTTCTCCTGATGATGATGAGCCCTTGTTCACCCGGCTCCCAAGTGCGATCGGCTAACTTCTTCACTCGGTTTAATCTTCACTGTTGTCCTCCTCATCGGTCTTTGATATGCCATGAGCTGAACTCCCCTCACAACATCTTGACCTCCCATGCCACTCTCCACATCATACTTTTAAGCCTTCTGCAGAAGAGGGGGCGGATATCGGCCCCATTTCCTTCACTGCTAAGTAGCTCTCGACTGTCCTCAAATTGTTCATCCTCGCTTTTATGAGTGGCGCTGAGCCCAGACCACATAGTAGAGCTCTGGCTGAGGGAACTGGATGGGAATGTGAAGGGTTGAGGAAAGGTGAGAGACGCTGGGGCTGTTCCCGGGGCATGCCACACTAAGGGTTGTGTCTACGTTCCCACAACTCTTGGCTGGGGTTGTCAGATGTATCTGGGAGGAATAGTAGGTGACCCTTAGTCAACCAATCAACAACCCCTGGTTGCTGGTACACACCGGCCGGCTAGATGACCCGGCAGCTCTGGCCTCACCGAGTGACCCCTGCTGCGACGTCCCTTACTGTGCTGTGACCTGACTGCCTACTCCAGGAATGTGTATGGCCACTGCCACTGCATGTGAAGAGCCTGCCACCTCTCTGTTACTGACATACTGTGTTGTTCAAAAATGTATAGACTCTGTTTGATGAAGATATCTCTATATGATAAATACCCCACACCTGTATTTGGCTCCAAATGAACACCACTAACAGGGTTTGAGTAACCCTTGGACTTTAAATTGCTGCCAAGAAATGAGCAGGAAAAAATTTAACTGGTATGTGTAGTGTTAAAACGGCCATGTATTTTACTGAAACATAAAGCAGATTACACTGCTTAATTAACCTTTGGATATAATTTTACTATCAGGAATCACCTGGAATAAAATTTTGGCTTTGATGTTGAAAAACACGGTTTCTATTTTTACTGACTTTAGTAGCACAAACACGCTTAATTAACCCTTGGATATAATGGCGCAAAAGAAAATGAGCAGCAAAATATTAACTGGTAGTATTTGGCTTGTAAACGACTGTTTATTTTATTGAATACAAAAGCAAAAACAGGCTAGTGGCAAACAGGGCTTGGAGAATTCAAAATGTTGCTCCAGAACTGACCAGATGCATTAAAATGTATATGCAGCAGAATTGGCCCACACTGGACTTCAATTACATATCACACATAAACTGAATCAAAATTATAACGGAGAGGACAGTCTCTGATAATAGCTGTGACACCCCCAAAATCGCTGTAAAAACATAATATCCTTTTGTGTGAGATCTCGGCTACTGCAGCTGCAGCACGGCACAGAGAGATTGGAGTGTGAGCAGCCCTGCGAAATTACCCCAAACTTCGACTTTGCCAGAACCGAACGATTCCTGAAATTCTAAATGAAGCCCACTTTGTCAGAATCAATCCGCCATCATAATGTCAGCATGTAACAAGACAGGGTTGGTGTATTGGCGATGCCCCACATGCATCCCGCCCATTGTAGCCACCTTTAAGAGTTGTTTTGATTGCGGTGGGTAACAGGTGCAGTGGTTTGATCATTGACTGAGTAGTTGTTTGTTGGGGTAATTGTTAATGTATATAAGTTGATAATTAAGGACATCCATTTTTACATTATAAGCCGCCGCCATTTTTAGTTAAAGCTGTGATTCACTAAAATTTTTTCATTTTGCAGCTGACACTTCTGTATAAAAACATGGGTGATTTTAGCTAGGAAACATCAGCTATTGACGTTTAGAAGGCAATAGTATTTGTATAACCACAGATGAGGGGTCAGAATGAGCCTTAAATGTTATTTCTCAAATACTGTATCTAGGTGAAATGTTATTGAGGGATTAATCATTTAACATGTTATAAGGGGCTGTCAAGGCATTATTGTAATAAACCTGATTTAAACAGTAACGCAAGGCACACCTTCATGTATTCCATTGGGTCGGATCATAATGAAGCTGTTTCACTGATTGGATTGTTATGTAACCACCTGTTTTTTAATGAAAACACGCCTGAAGCATTTAAAAAGCACGTGTGAATTATAATAAATTATTCCGATCCAAACCTTTGATTTGAATACCAGCGTTGTTATTTGATCGTGGAAGACTGGGCGCAGGCCAAAGCGCTGGGGAAAAATTCCCATAACTGTGTTGATCGAATTATTTAAGAGAAGTTAAGTTCGAGTGTTACTTCACAATTTTTTTGTACCAAAATTTTAGTGCTCAATTGTCAAAAATTTGGTGCTGCCGCCCCGTCAGTTTTAAGGCACATTTTAAATCAGTGTTATGTCGTGCACTGAATAATACTATCCTCTCAAATATCTGGAGCCCAGGTGTTACCTTATATGGTAAACAAAATGCACCCTAAAATGGCGCTTTGCACCTTTTTAGGTCACATGCGCCAAATCGCGGCAAATAGCACATATTGTTAGTGTATGTAAAGCACCTATCGAGGTGCATTTCGAAAGTCGCGGCACATCGGCATATCATTGGTTAGTGTATGTATGTGCTATCTAAGGCATTGTGCAATGGAGGAGCATAACATATCATTAATGAATTTTGTAATGCGCCTCGGATTAGGCTCACATTGTGGTAATGGAGGCGCACAGGTGTATCTTTTGTAGGCGGCATTACAATGTGTTGTTGCCGGCGTATAATGCGCCTTTCCTAGCTTTGGTGCCCCCCTTTACTGTTATGGTGGTATTACAGCTCCTCCTCAACCTGTACAGGTATAAAAATTACCGAGAATTCTTCTTCCATTGACTTTAATGGGATTCGAAAGTTCGGTTTGGCTCGAACTTCGAAACATGACAATGCTCAAAGTTCGAGGTTCGACTCAATCGTACATTTTTACTGGTTCGCTCATCACTAGACATGACATACCTGTTTTGGGATTGATGAGGCTTTTACTTCATCATTAGCCGCTGTTGCAATACATATAGTGTGCTTCATCTACTATGGGCTCAGGTCCTCCTGCTGAACTTCTTGCTGTTTCCCACAGATCGTGCCTTTCTCCGGTTACTCACTTCATCTTGAGTGGGCACCTCTCCAGATTTTCGCTGCTTTTATCAAATTGCAACTAGTACACAAGGACATGGTTTTCTTCGCTCTCCAAACAACTGCGATCCCACATGGCTACTGCAACTCTGAGGGCATATTTCTCTATCTCCTGTCACTTTCTCCTTCCTACTGACTGACTCTCAAATTGAAAAACTCTGTTACCAACTGCAGTATCCTAATCTGCACAAGCTTGCCCCATTGCTCCTCAGCCCAACTCCACCACTCGAGCTTTGCTGATTCGCACTTGCCCAGCTCCTCCTGAACTGTTCACTTGGCCATAACCAGGGACCATACTCCCTGGTCTCCTATGGCAACCCAACTAATGTTAACATCCCAACACAATAGGAATAACCCTTACCATTTCACCCATTTTAAAATTGAATTCATCATGGTTTCCAGCAACTATACACACACAAACACACACACACACACACATACACACACACACACACACACACACTCACACGTTTTTGAGGGAAATAAAACATTACAAACTTTTTCGTGCCCTTTCCAGGATAAGGTTTCAGCGATCCATTTTAAACGAGATCATTTTCCCTCATCGGGAACTGGTACAGTTACACCACTGGGGGCAATCAGGCTGCTCATGGTTCCCATGTACTGAATTGGATGGCCCCGGTCGCTTTTTGCAACAACTTCTTGGCGATTCTCCTACTGTTTTCCAGCAAATTTTTTGCCAAACAGGCATTATTTATACGGCTTAACATGTGCTGCACCACTGCTAATCTCTCACAGCATTTCTCTCTTAGCACCTGCCTTCTTCTTCCTGAGCTGATGTACTGTTATCAAGGTGCCTTCCACCAAGGGTGGAAACTTCTACTCTTTTCACGCCATGACTACCTGCCTACACTGGCCCTCTTCGGCGAGGAAACTTCTCGTACTCGCTTTCTTTGCAACGCCTCTCTTCACCTCAGGCATGCCAGTCTCTTCATTTGCTACGACAGTTTCTGGCCTCCCATATGGTGGCTACACTCCGAGCTGTCACTCGAGGTGACTATGCCCATTGAATATTTTCACAGGGCACTCACTGTATCACATCAGGGTCTCAACAATAGTCTTTAACAACTTGGAACTCCAATGTACCTTGCACACTTTGCTCTGGTCCCACATCACTTTACACTTTTCAGTGGCCACACCTGTGGGTAGGAGACTCCCTTTCCACCACACATTTTCTGTTCTCTTTATCTATCGTATCCAATCCTTGCCAAACTATGCCCAATTTTATAACAAGACAGGGCAAGTGTAATGGTGACGCCCACATCTGCATCCCACCCTTTGCCCTTGGATACACAATTAAGAGTTCTTTTGAACTGCAGGGAAAGGTACAGTGTTTGAGACGTGTGGTGCACCAGCGATTAACAATTGACACGAAAACTGTTCTGGGCTTGAGAAGGCTTTTACTCTTGTCCTTAGCGGCTGTTACAATACATACAGTGCACATGTGTCCTGATATCCAAAAAATTATAAAAATGACTTCTCAGCCACTGTTAAAAATTGTGGGAGGAGAAATGCCACTTAGAAGCAATTTCTGTCCAAAGGACCATGATTATTGCTGTATTCACAGCTACACATGACCCAAAAAATTATAAATATTGGATTCTCAGCCACTATTATAAAATTGTGAGGGAGAAATGCCACTTAAAGCCACATTTCTGGTTCACAAAGGACCTTAATTATAGCTGTATCTCACGAGACAACATGACCTCCAAAAACATTGAACTATGCGAAAACTTCTTAAGATAAGTGCGTAATATGGGAATTCGGTGTTGTCATGAAAACCTTGGTGTATTTTACAGGTCTCACTCACAGCAAAACCTGCAAAAAGAACTGTTGGGAAAAGAGAATAAAATTGCAAGCAAGAAATGATCATTTTAAAAAAAAGTTTTCAAGAGGACCATTTTGTTTGAAAAGAATGTGAAGTAGCCCGGCAACTTAATAGGGTGACCTCGGCAATTGGGGCCACAACATCATCAGAGATCCATGCCTGCCCTGATTATCTTGATGAAAGTCAAAACGTATCCACATATCTGTGGAAAAGCCGGATGCGTTTGTCTGTAATGACTCCTCCAGCTGTGATTGAAGGTCCGGCTCAGATATGCGCAGGGCTGATGGCAGGAAAACACTCTATAGCGTTGACGAGCAGCTCGGTCCATTGTCCATTTTGGATACCCAGAAGTCTATTGGGTCCGGAACACTATTAACAAAAACATTGGT
The DNA here is from genome assembly GCA_025379985.1 of Phyllomedusa bahiana. NCBI lineage: Eukaryota > Metazoa > Chordata > Amphibia > Anura > Hylidae > Phyllomedusa > Phyllomedusa bahiana. The sequence continues at coordinate 19,077 of JAODAL010042361.1, read as the reverse complement.
GTTGAGAGCTGATAGACGCTGCACCATGATCTTAAGCTGGTCTTGTAGTGTTGGATGTGTTCCCTGCATTGCATGCGTTGGTGAGGTGGCTAAACAAAAGCTTGCCAGAGGTCACCCATCTAGGCTTCTGCCACTTGCCTGCTGCTGCCGCCTACGCCTACTTGGCACTCTACTGCTGTCACGTCGCTGATGTTGTTCCACGTGACATTTGGGGAAGCAGATGAACAGATGTCTCCAGTTGATCAATCAGGCAAGTCTCCATTTCCTGCATTCTTATCTCTATTTGGGGGTGAGTGGAAGGAAACGTGCTGAGTTTTGTTTTTGTACCGGGGATCCAGGAGGGTGGCACCCAGTAACTGTTGTTCATTTTTCGATGGCATTATTGCGAGGATCATGTTGGAGGAAATGGAGCATCCAAGCACTCATGGAGAGATGAGCCTTGATTTTCCAAGCCTATGGCTCGAGGGGCACTAGCAAACTGATTTCTTCCTCTCTTCCTCCTCCCCTCAAATTTGTCGCCAACCCTCTTGTCAAGGCAAGGACATCGGTAAAATCGGTGATCTAGGAATACCTCCTCCTCCTCATCCTCCTCCACTGCTCTCCGGCACAGCTTCAACACAGCCCTGACTTTGCCTGAGATGAATGCACCTGAGAGCAGAGCGCCACTTGCACTAGCTACTGGACCCGACACCACTGCCTAATGAAAGACCGATGAAATTGTGAAACTGTCGGGCCTTGTGGATTTGACGGAGAGAAAGGCTCCGTGTCCGCATCTTGTGTCCGTTCCTCCTCCGTCCTCTGGCGGGGGTCACTGTTGTTTCAGAGTGTCCAACGATCGTTCCAGAACTAAGATCACCTCAGATGCTCATGCCGAAAGGGCATTGTCCGTACCTCGACCATTTTGAGTGGCTTCTTCAAAACTGGCAAGGAAGGTAGCAGAGCTCTTTCACCGCCTCCAATCATCGGGGCCTCAACACCCCGAGGTCCGCACGCTGCTTGTCAGGCCTTGTGTCCTTTCGTTTACTGCGTAATGGCATTGCAGCTTGCTTTGCCACAATCGCTGGTGCATGTGGTGGGTGGAATTCCAGCGTGAGTTTGTTGCCTCGTCAACAATGGACGCGTTGACGGGGAGGCCGAGCTGATGCTGCAACGCAGCCAGGTGGGACGAAGCAGGGTCAGCGAACTGGTGGAGTGCGAAAACCCGTGAACTTAGGACTTAGACGCTCTTCACTCAGCAGTGCAGTCCTCTGACCAGCGGTAGCTCTTAGAAAATTTCACCTGGACGACATGGTTCATGACATGTGCCAGGCCAAGGGATGAGATGTGCTCCAGCTACCGATCTTCTTAAGGAGCGGACAGCAGTATTTCGCCCGTTATCGCACACCACCTTGCATGGCACAAGGTTTCTTGTCACCCAGCCAGCGCTCGGGTCTCTTGCGGAGAGCCGTCCACAGCTCCTGGACTGTGTAGTGGACGGTCTCCAAGACAGATTAATTTTCAACACGGCCTGGTGTTCTCTGGGCACGAGATGCCACCAGAGGACCTGGGGGGACAGAACCCTGCACCATCCCTGCGGGTTTGAAGAGCGTGCGCCGAGCCTGAAGAGCCACCGTCTCCCCCAGGTGACATCCACACAGCTCACCACGTGTGCGTCACAGAGATATAGCGGCCTTGGCCGTGCTTATAGTCCATATGGTCGGTGGTGAGATGGACTTTTCGGGACACAGATGCAGCAACGCGCTTGAATTTTTAGATGACAAGTGGCTGGCCAGGGCAGGGACGGCTTTTCTGGCAAAGAAATGCCTGCTCGGCATCTGGTATTGGGGGCAGGCAAGGGCCATGACGTGGCGGAACCCATCTATGTCCACCAGACAGAAAGGCAACATTTCCAAGGCCAAAAGCCTGGCAATGCTTTTGGCGGAAGGAGAAGGTGTAGGATGGGTCTCTGGTGGTGCTGGTGGTACTCGGGCGACGGTGGAGGCTGAAGCGGAGGCTGATCCCTGATCATGAGAGACATGGGCAGCTGAGGAACGCTTGGTGGTGGCGGAGGAGGCGGAGACAGAGGGTGTGACAGTGGTTGGAGGCCGGCGTCGGTCTGGCCTTTTTTGGCCAAATGTTGCCTCCATTTCAACTCATGCATTCGCGGCATGTGACTAGACATGTTGGTGGTGGTTAACCACCTAAGGTTCTTGCCTCTACTTATGCGTTTACAGCAAAGGCGGCATATGACATCACTGGATGAATCAGAGGCTTGGTCAAAGAAGGTCCAGGCTTGAGAGGTCCTGGACCTTTTTGACGGCGATAAGCGAGGAGCGGGGTTTGCGCTGACGTGGCTGGCGGAATCATATCAGCGGACTTTTGCGACCGCCCTCTCCCTTTTGTGGCGGGACCCGGATTGACACTACCCCAATGTCTTCCTCCTCGTCAGTGATGAAGCCGCTCGCAAGCAAATTTGCTGAAAAGACCACGTTGGATCCGCAATGTCGTCATCATCATCATCAAACACAGGTGACTTTGTCGTCCTGACATTCTGCATCATGAGTGCGGGCTACAAGCAGAGGGACTGCAAGGCGTTGCCGACCGCCCGGGATTTTTGTCCGATTGACCGGCTTCTTCTCCTCCTCTGATGGCATCAGTAATTGGGCGCCAGAGCAGAGAAATCATTCCTCTTTTGGCTCTTGATCTTTTTAACATGCCTTCTGACCCCAACGCTGCATTTTGTCATCAAAGAGGTATTCAGAAAATGGATTATCCACAGTGGTGGGTACACGAGTTGACATTTGGGCTGCTTCATGTTGGACGGATGGGGGTGATGCTGATGACAACATTTGTGGCCGTAAATGGGAGGACGAGGAGGTAAGACTGCTGGATGCAGGTTGCATTTAACCACTGAAGGAAGATTGGCGACGCTGTTCGTTACTGAGATTCACAGGGCCCTGACCAGCGATGACAGGCCTGCGGTCCTGAACTGATGATCCGCTGACATGCTTTGTTGTCGCCAGCACTGGAAGGAGCACCTTTTTCTCATACCTCTACCCCTTGTCCTACCCCCTCTTTGCTCGCTTCCCACCTGAATTTCACTCATGTTCAGAAATATTCAATTTTAGAAAAGGGATGGAAGAGTTTTGAAGTCTCTTATTAAAAGACGGCAAATCACAGCTATTCTCTAATCCCTCAAATCAAAACAAAATTGCTGGATTCAAAATATTACTGCCAAGTAGACTATCAACTAAGCTGGCCTGCCCCAAAGTTAAAAACAGTATCTGAAATGTATTCGGATAAAAAAGGTATTTTTTGGCACCTTAATTCATGTGGTGACTAAAAAAATTGCAGTATTCACTTTTTTGTGCAAGGTGCCTAATGAAAAAAGCTGTAGTGCCCCAAAGTCAAAAAACCATTCTGTAATGTATTCGGATAATAAAAAGGTATTTTTGGCACCATAAATTTTCCCCTGGGTAATACACAATTGCTGGATTCAAAATTAACTGAAGGTGGCTCTATAACAATCTGGACCGGGCAAAAGTGCAAAAAACGTTTCTGTAATGTATTCAGAAAATAAAAAGGTTTTTTTGGCCCTACAATTCACCTGTGGTGATACAAATTGCTGTATTCAAATTTAATGCAAATAGATTATCAAAAAAGGGGGGCCGGGCCCAAAGTGAAAAAAACGTATCTGAAATGTATTCGGATAAAAAAAGGTTTTTTTGGCACCTTAAATTAAACCCTGTGGTGACAAAAAAAAATTGCAGTATTAACTTTTAAGGCAAGGTGCCTCATTGAACAAAGTGTTCCCAAAAGTCAAAAAACAGTTCTGTAATGTATTGGATAATTAAAAGGTATTTTTTGGCCTTTAAAATTCACCTGGGAAAACTACACAATTGCGGATTCAAATTTAACTGCAAGGTGGCTCTATCAACAAATCTGGATGGGAAAAAGTGCAAAAAAACAAGTTTCTGTAATGTATTGGATAATAAAAGTATTTTTGGCACCTATAATTCACCTGGGGTGTACAAAATTGTGTATTCAAATTTAACTGCAAAGTAGATCTAAACAAAGCGGGGCCTCGCCAAAGTGAAAAAAACAGTTTTGAAGTATTCGGATAAAAAAAGGTATTTTTTGGCACCTATCAATTCACTTGGGTGACTAAAAAATTGCGGGATTCACATTTAAGGCAAGGTGCCTCAAGAACAAAGCTTTAGTGCCCCCAAAGTCAAAAAACAGTATCTAAAATTTTATTCGGATATTAAAAAGGTTTTTTGGCACCTATAACCTGTGTGATTGTGGATTTAATTTAAGTCAAGCTCAGGGCCCAGTATCCGGAAATATTTAAATAGAAAATTTTAAATAATAAAGCTATTCCCAATGTCTACCAATAGTCTTGGTGAATTTTACCATTTATTCTTTATAGGCTTGTCTTTTGTTAATAAGTATTTTTGGCCCCTTTCAATTTACCCGTGGTGACTATAAAATTGGGGATTAAAATTTAAATGAAGGTGGATTTATCAACAAAAGTGGAATGGGAAAATTAAATGAACCCTATCTGAAATGTATATGATAATAAAAGGGGAGTTTTAAAATTAAAAAGGCCCTGCAGTTACTGAAAAATTGTATCTATAAGTTCGGGCTGCCCCAATATCAGGAAATATTTAAATAGAAAATTTTTAATAATAAAGCATTGCAATGTCTACCTAAGTCTGGGAACTTTACCCAGTATTTTTATAGGCTTGTCTGTGTTCGCCCGCGGGGGCCCCCCTCCGTCCCCCGTGACTTTACGCGGTAGATGCTCCTTTAATAATTCTCTACCTAACTATATAAAATCTTCCAATCTATAATCTAACTAAATTGTAAGGATCACAGCTAATAGTAGAGGTTTCTCTGTGAAGAAATATAATAATTTCACTGAGCTGTTTGGACACAAGCAGAGCGCACGTCCTTCTGCTCTGAGATGCTGAGAGACACAGGCTGAACAGGAAACGCTGTTCTATGTAAAACGAGGTCATGTGATTTTTCCCAGCCAATCGCAACCATACACATCCCAGTCATGACGTGCACACACATCTCACCTGGCTCTATTCTGTAATCTGATTGCTGACCGCCAAATTACAGGAAGCGCCCAAAAAGGGTTTCGATCTTAATAGATGATGCACAGATTTTAACCTAAATTATCGCATGATCTAAAAAATCCCATCACCATAAAAACTGTGCCGATTTCAACTTTGTCGATAATAATCGCTCAACACTAATCACCCATTTAACTAAGTCTAACTCCTGTTCTTGTAGTTAAAGCAGGAAATACAGTTTCGACAGGCACCCTCTATACTTCAATTTCATAACTGCTCATCCCAGGCCTTTTCCTTCGACTACTGTACCTTTCTTTGGCTACATTTCATACAGACGTATGTAAAGGTGTTTAGCTGTTGAAACATTGCTGGCAGTAAATGGGTCCACCAGTTCTGGGGCTGACTAATGAAAAAATCAAGAGACTTGTAAAGAATGGGATTATCTGACTTACTATGTCAGCTTTAATAGTCCTTTTAAATATAGTTTTTTGGGGTTTTCTAAGTATACACTCATTTAGAAGTTAAAAACGCTTCAAATTTCAAGATGCCCGAAGTTAAAGACAGTTCTAATTTCACACATACAGTCATACAGTTTAAAGGCAATGCTACCAAATACTAATGAAATGTATGTAAACTTTTGACTTTGCAGAAAATAATAAAAATGCCTTAAAAACAGGTAAGGTTTATTCTGATTTCATTTCAGATAGTGAAAAAAATCATGCATATGTGTCTTTTTATATAGTGTATGTAAACTTCTGGCTTCAACTGTATGTATATATATATTTATTGAAATGACAATTTAATGAATAATATCTGGCTATCAATCGATTGTCTTGGTTCAGTTCTATTTTAGGAAAGAAAGTCTGAACTGATGTACCTGACGTACACCTGGCCTGATGCAAGTTCCTTTACTTTTACTTTATATCACAGCTATGCCACAACTTTTCATCCACTCTGCATAGTCAGGCTCTGGATGGTTCTGTAGCAGTGATTAGCATATTCAGCTACACTATAGCTAGCTTAGGCATTAAAAGACATAAGTGCAGGAGATTTAACCTTCAGTAAACAAAGATACAAGTGCTTTGTGAAAACAATTGAAAGCTAATCTTTTATGGGGAGAATTGTGTGGCAAGTGCTTATAATGTTGGCAGTGTTTAGTAATGTTATGTGTAGAGATGGGCGAATTTCCCGAAATTCGGTTCGTTCACTTCGCCGGATTTCTCGGCAAAAAATAACTTCATTCCGAATTACTTCGGGACGAATCACGTTAAAAAACAGCTATTTCCAGGCTACACAGAGCCTGCAGAGTGCTGTAGAACGTTGTGTCATGCTTAAATATGCAGAGGGAGCTTGGTTTGGTCTTCATACAATGTTGTGTTTTAGTATGACATGCAGATGACCTGCGACGCTCTTAGCATCGCTTCACTCTAAAATTCCTGGGCATTAAGAGGAAAACTGACCCAAAAAACTTGAAGGGGACAATGTAAGCCTGAATAACGTCATGGCAGCGGACGCTGGAAAAAAACAAGCTCAGGGCTAGGTGGCAACCTCAGTGAAAGTGTGGAGGTGACAGCGGCAAGCCACTAGCAGCATGAGGATCAGACAGTGGCACATGATATTTGGAGGTGGCAAAAACGTAGGAGGCCACAGAATGGCACTTGACACAGGTGTACGGTTCACGACATCAGCCCTCAGCCTAGACCGCATGAGGTCAGACAGTGCACACTGACAGTGTTTGTAGGTCTGGCAGCAGCCCAGCTAGCAGCCATGCGTCAGACCGTGACATGACACAGTGTGTAGTTCACGCGGCAGCAGCAGCTGAGGTCAGCCGTGGCACAATGGACATTTGGAGGTGGCAAAAACAGGAGTAGGCCACAGAGTGGGAATGACCCAGTGTGGAGGTCACGGCGCAGCCCGCCGAGCATGAGTTTAGACAGTGGCACAATGACACTAGTGTGTAGGTCACCGCAGCAGCCACAGCAGCAGCATGAGGTCAAGACAGTGGCACAATGAAGTGTGTAGGTCCCACGGCTCAGCACAGCAGCAGCATCGAGGTCAGACTGGGGCACAAATTGACACAGTGTGTAGTCACGGCCAGCAGGGCTCACAGCAGCAGCAGAGGTCAGGACAGTGGCACAATGACATTCTGGAGGTGGCAAAACCAGGAGTAGGCCACAGGTGGGACAATGGACACAGTGTGGATGTCACGGCAGCAGCACAGCTATCAGCATGAGGTCAGACAGTGGCACATGACATTCTGGAGGTGGCACAAAACCGGAGTAGGCCACAGAGTGGGACAATGCCACAGTGTGGAGTCACCGGTAGCAGCCACAGGCCGCAGCATGAGGTCGACAGTGGCACAATGACATTCTGGATGTTGGCAAAAACCGGAGTAGGCCACCGAGTGGGACAATGACACAGTGTGGAGGTCACGGGTAGCAGCCCACAGCAGCTGATTGAGGTCAGACAGTGGCACAATGACATTCTGGAGGTGGCACAAACAGGAGTAGATAGGCCCAGAGTGGGACAATGACACAGTGTGAGAGGTCACGGCAGCAGCCACAGCTAGCAGCATGAGGTAGCAGTGGCACATGACACAGTGTAGTAGATCAACGCAGCAGCAGCATGAGGTCAGGACAGTGGCACAATGACATTCTGGAGGTGGGCAAAAACAGGAGTAGGCCACAGAGTGGGACAAGACACGTGTGGATGTCACGGGTAGCAGCCACGCAGCAGCCTGAGGTCAGACAGTGGCACACATGACATTCTGGTAGGTGGCAAAAAGAGAGTAGGCCACAGAGTGGGACAATGACACAGTGTGGCGGTTCACGGCAGCAGACCACAGCAGCAGCATGAGGTCAGACGGTGGCACAATGACACAGTGTGTAGCTCCCGGGCAGCAGCAGCCATGAGGGTCAGACAGTGGACACACGACATTCTGGGGTGGCACAAACGGGAGTAGGCCACAGAGAGGGCAATGACACAAGTGTGGAGGTCACTGAGCGAGCCAGCTGAGGTCAGACAGTGGAACACTGAACAGTGTGTAGGTCACGGCATCAGCCACAGCAGCCGCATGAGGTCAGACAGTGGCACAATGACAGAGTGTGCGAGGTGGGTGGCAATACCAGACTGGTAACGATGGTGGTGGGCAGATGGAGAAAACTGTCAGGCAGAGTGTTGGCATCAGGCGAGTGGCGGCCATCAGAATAAATAGTGGCTGAGGCAGTTAGTTTGAACCTCCAGGATCCATTATTTCCCTCAACAGTTGGGTTGGAGACGTCATGGTTGATTGTAGTCTGACGCCTAAGGCATTGGTGTGTGGCAACCTGGCCGTTCTCGCCAGAACTTTATCTTGACAAAGGTCAGTAGAGATGGGGCGAATTTTCCGAAATTCGTTTCGTTTCACGTCGCCGATTTCTCGGCAAAAAATAACTTCGTTCCGAAATACTTCGGACGAATCACGTTCAAAACCCAAGCTAATTTCAGGCTACACAGAGCCTGCCGGTGTGTAGAACGTTGTGCCATGCTTTAATTATGCAGAGAGAGCTTGGTTTGTTCTTTCAAACAATGTTGTTGTTTTAGTTATTATGACCGCACATGACTGCCGCCCGCTCTTAGAATCGCTTCACTATAAAATTCCCTGGGCATTTAAGAGGCCAACAACTGACCAAAACTGAAGGGGAATATAGCTGAATAAAGTCATGCTGAGCGCCAGCTGGAAAAAAACAAGCTGAGTTGCTCAGGTGGCAACTCGTGACAGAGTGTGGAGTGGGTGACGGGCGCAGCCACCGCAGCATGAGGTCAGAGAGTGGCCAATGACATTCTGAGGTGGCAAAACAAACACAGGCGTTAGGCCACCGCGTGGACCAATGACACAGTGTCTAGGTCACGGCAGACAGCCATAGCAGCAGCATTGAGGTTCAAGACAGTGGCACAATGACACAGTGTGTAGTCACGGCGCACCCCAGCAGCAGCATGAGGTCAGACAGTGGACATTGACACAGTGTTGTAGGTCAAGCAGCAGCCACAACGCAGCATGAGGTCAGACAGTGGCACCATGACACAGTGTGTAGGTCACGGGAGCAGCCAGCAGAGGCATGCGGTCAGACAGTGGCACAAATGACCACCCCCCCCCCCCCTCAGTGTGTAGGTCACGGCGAGCAGCATGAGGTCAGGCAGTGCGCCAATGACACAGTGTGTAGGTCACGGCCAGCACGCAGATGAGGTCAGGACAGTGGCCACAATGACACAGTGTGTAGGGTCACGGCAGCAAAGCAGCATGAGCTAGGCAGTGGCACAATGACCAGTGTGTAGGTCAGGCAGCAGCATGAGATCAGCCAGTGGCACAATTGACATTTCTGGAGGTGCAAACACAGGAGTTAGGCCACAGAGTGGGACAATGACACAGTGTGTAGGACACTGGCAGCCGCGCATGAGGTCAGGCCAGTCGCCCCATGACACCGTGTGTAGGTACGCAGCAGCCAAGGTGCAGCATGAGGTCAGACAGGTGGCACAATTACCCTCAGGTGTGTAGGTCCGGCAGCCGCACCGGAGCCGCATGAGTCAGACAGTGCACAATGAACAGTGTGTAGGTCACGGCAGCCGCCAAGCATCAGCATGAGGCAGACAGTGGCACAATGACATTTGGAGGTGGCAAAAACAGGGTAGGCCACGAGGGGACAATGACACAGAGTGTAGGTCACGGGACAGCCGCCACAGGATAGATGAGGTCAGCTAGTGGCCAATGAACAGTGTTGTAGTCACGGCAGCAGCAGCATGAGGTCAGGCAGTGGCACCAATGACACAGTGTTGTAGGTCACGGCAGCATCTAGCATGAGGTCGGCAGTGGCACAATGGACATTCTGGAGGTGGGCAAAAACAGGAGTAGGCACAGAGTGACACTGGACACAGTGTGTAGTCACGGCAGCAGCCATCAGGAGAAGCATGAGGTCAGAGTGGCCACAACACATTCTGGAGGTGGCACACAACCGGAGTAGGACAGGAGTGGGACAATGACACAGTGTGTAAGGTCACGGCAGCAGCCACAGGAGCAGCATGAGGTCGACAGTGGCACAAATTGACACAGTGGGTAGGTCACGGCAGCCGCGCACTGAGGTCGACAGTGGCCCAATGCACACGTGTGTAGGTCCAGCCAGCAGCCACAGCAGCAGCATGAGGGTCAGACAGTGGCACAATGGAACCAGTGTGTAAGGTCACTGGCAGCGAGCCACAGCAGCGCATGAGGTCAGACAAGTGGCCACAATGACGTTCTGGAGGTGGAAAAAAAAAACAGGAGTAGTAAGACCACAGAGTGGGGGACACTGGACCAGTGTGTAGGTCATGGCAGCAGCAGCAGGAGGTCAGACAGTGGCACAATGACACCGTGTGCAGGCGGTGGCAATACCAGTCCCTATTAAAGATGGTCGTTGGCAGATGGAGAAAACTGTCCGCAATCTGTGGCTATCAGGGGGGTGGTGGCATCAGAATAGTGGCTGAGGCAGGTAGTTTCACCCAGACTCATTTCTCACCGTTTGGGTGAGGCGTCATGGCTGATTAGTCTGACGCCTAGGCATTGGTGTGTGGAATCCGGCGCTCCCACGCCCGATTCATCTTGATAAAGGTCAGTAGTTCCACATTTCCCGTGACAAGGGGTTCTCTTGGGCTAACGTGGCCCCCGCCGCACCGAAACCACCGCTCTGATGCCAACACTACTGGCCGGGCAGGGCAGCTCTCCACTGCAAACTCGGAAGTTGCGGCCACCCAATCCAGTTTGGCTGCCCAGTAGATTCCAGCGGGATATCTAATGGGGTGGCAGGTGCTGTCCAAGTAGGCCACCACCTGTGGTTCAGGGACTGCTCAGGTTCCTGTGCTGTGCTACTGCTGGCGACTATCCTCCTCACTAGGCGGGTGAAGGAAGCTGCGAATCAGTGACTTCCAGACTTAAGTTGCTGCTGATGGAGTGGTTACTGCTCTACCCCCCACCTTCCTCCCAGCAGCGCGGCCGTAGTACGTGAGCGCTGAAAAACCCCGGTCAGACCAGTCAGAGGAGGGACGATTGCCGCACATAGGCAGGGCCAACTGGACTAACGGAGGATTTCCCTCTAGTATTTGGTTTGTCACTCCATTTCAATAGCTGGGAAAAAGGCCTCCCATTTTGGACCGGTAGGAGGTGCTCCCATAGGGGGAGGAGCCGACGTCATCCCTTGCCGGATGCTGACTATTCGGCTGTCACTAGCCAGGCAACATCAGCATGGCTGCTGCGGGCCATCTGCACAAGTGACTACGAGGGTTCCTGTCTCCATCTCCACTGTATACTCCACGGTGCTGCGCGTCCTCTTGCCTCGTCTTCCTCCATCTCCATCTACCTCCTCCGTGCTCCTTGCTCCTCTCTCTAGTTCCACCTGGGGTAGCAAATCCACTCCATTTCACCAGACCATGCTTCTGCTCCCATGGTCTCCTCTCCGCTCCAAATGTCTCTCCTCCTTCCTCCTCCATTTCAGTCCCCACCGGACTATGCTGGCCACGAGATGTAGTCACCACGTCTCAGTCCCCTGCCCAGACAGATTTTTCAGCATCTGTTCCAGGACTTGAAGCATGGATGACGTTAGGTATTCATCCCGTAGTCCTGGGACTGACAAATTGACGTTGGCCTCCTCGAATGGCCCAACAAACGGCAGTGTCACGCTTGAAGCTGAACTGGCTGACATCAATTGTTACCAGAGGGTGTACTCCTGTCCGCCTGGGTCATCAAAAAATCGTTAATGGCCTTTATATGTTCATACCGTCGGTCAAACTGCTGCAGGCTGGAATTCCAACGGTGGAAACCTCGCATATCAGAGTGTGTTGGGGGATGGCCATTCTGCGTGCAACTCGAGGAGGGTGTTCCTGAGGCTTTGTAGGACTGGGATGACGTGCATGCCACAGTTTCCTGGCTTTGCAGATCTTCTGACGAGTCGGTGGAGACTTACGGAACCTTTTCACACCAATAGAATTGAACACTATGCGCCATGCAGGGCGCATGTGACCATACCTCCTCGGTGCAGCAGCGGAACCAGTTACACCCATTGTCCGTCACCATGGTTCGATTTGCCGTTGGCGCGGAGAAAGCCACACAACGATTTCTTGCTGCATGACGCGGAGCGTTCCTCCCCTGTGTGACTTCGTTCGCCGAGGCAAGCGGGGTGTAGAACTGCGTGACACCGCTGTGCCCTACAACTGTGGTTATGATGGAGCGGGTACTTGTGGGGGGAGATGGCGGGGGTGGTGGAGGAGGAGGAGGCGACATTGGCGCAGGAGCCGCAGTTTGACAACGTGGAGGAGAATGCGTCGTCTCCTGTCCCAGTTGTTGGTGTGCCTGGGCCGGAAGCACAATCACCCAGTGGGACGGAAAGGACATGTACTGGCCCTGACCCGTAGTTACAGCTCCAGACCGTCCCGGCTGCGTGACTTGGAAAAAAACCGATAACCTCAAGGAGGGCCCACTCTGTTCTACATATTTATGAAGTGTGGTACTGCCTTTTGGAAAGAAATTACGGCTTGGAACCCCTCCATCTCGGCTCCACAAGCCATTAGTTCTCTGCACGGTGCAGATTTCCACCATTTGGAAAGGGAGGGACTGCAGCACCAACAACTTGGACAGGAGTACGGTCAGCTTCTGCACCTTAGGATGGTTGGATGCATACTGTTTTCTCTTTGCAATCACCTCGCTGAACGACTGCTGGCGCCATGAGTAGCGAGGAGCAGGAGCATCTGGACCGGGAGATGATGTCAAAGAGAAAAAGCTCCCTTCTGCAGAGGTGGTGGAGCCTTGACTGGCTGCAATGGCATGCGTGCCACTGGGCGCTGCTGCTGTTGCTGCGGCGGCAGGATGGACCACCACATCTGAGCCACGTTTCTCCCAGGCCACCGGATGGTGACCTGCATGTGTTGACGCAGGCCGTGGTGTACCAACTTTAGCTCCCCGGCCACGCTTCCCTTTCTGCTTACAGATTCTAAAATATACCCATATTCGGCTCCTCCCGGGGTCTTAGCAAAGAACTGCCACACCGCCGAGTATCGGATTTTACCGCCAACGCTCCGCCACTGCCTCGCTGAGCCCCTGTGCCGCTACTTTCTTGGACCCGCGAAGCGGGTTTTTTTTCCCTGTGGCTGCTTGGCTCCCCACCTCACACTGCTGCTATCCTGTGACTCACGGCCACATGACACACTTGCTGGCTGCCCCCGTGCCTGACGCGCAAGCTGACGCCCCCTTCTCTGACGATAAAGAAGCCCTTGCCTCACCGGCTTCCAAGTGCGGGGCGGCTAAATCATCATCTATTTGTGTTTCATCGTCACTGCTGTCCTCATCACCGGTCTTGGTATGCAGAGGCTGACCCCAAACACAACATGACCTTCCAGCCACTCTAACATCTATACTTTGCCCCCCTACTGCAAGAAGCAGGGGATATTGGCCCCTTTCTTCGCTGGCCAAGTAGCTGCTGATGCCCTCCTCAAATTGTTTCATCCTCGTAAATGTGGCGCTGAGCCCAACCACATAGTAGATCTCTGGCTGAGGGAAACCCGGGTGGGACAGAGGCGGGTTGAGGACAGGTGAGGCCGCTGACACTCCCGGGCCATGCCAACTAAGGGTTGTGTCTGACATTCCCACCGACTCTTAGCTGGGGTTTCAGATGTAAGGGAGGAAGGGGATGACCAGTCAACCAATAAAGAACCCTTTGGTTGTGAAAAAACACACGGCGCTGATGACCGGCAGTTCGGGCCTCAGAGTGCCCCCTATGCGATTCCTTTTGGGTTGGCTGCGATGGGCCTGTTTAGGAATGTTTGTGCACTGCCCTCGCAGGTGAAGGCCTCCCACTCTCTTTTGGGACTACTGTTGTTCAAAAATTTTAAATCATGTTTGATGAAAGTTTCGTATATGAAAAAATTCCCCGTTTTTGACTCCAAATGAACCCGTAAAAAGTTTGGGAAACCCCTTTGGGAATAAATTGCGCCCCACAAATACCCGGGAAAAAAATTGACTTGTATGTCTGTTTAAAAACTCTGTGTATTTTATGAAGAAAAGGGGTTTAAATTTAAACCTTTCGGATAAAAAATTATGCAACAATTTCTTCTGTGGGGGTAAAAAAAGAAAGTTTCTTTTTACTGAGCAACTGCAAAAAAATACTTATTAACCCCCTGGATGTAAATTGCCCCAAACAATTGAGCCACCACAAACTACTGGTTTGTAGGTGTTACAATCGTGTTTTTTTCGCCACACAAAGAAAAATTGTATACCTTTCTTGGAATTGGGTAAGGAAAAATTTATTTTTGGCAGTGAAATGAGGGTTTCTTGGGTCACCACAGTGAAAAACCGCTTAATTTTAACCCCGGGATGAAAATTGCCCCAAAAGAATTGAGCCCCCCAAAAAACCACGCTTTGAAGGTGTTACAATGTGTTTTTTTTTCGCCACAAAGAGATAAATTGAAATTAACCTTTGTTTGGGAATTAGGCTACAGGAAAAATGTAATATTTTGGCAGTAAAATGCGGTTTTTTGGGAGTCACCACAGTGAAAAAAAAACGTTTAAATTTAAAACCACAGGATGTAAATTGGGCCCAAAAAATTTTGGCAGCCAAAAATAAGTGGTTTTTGATTGTAAAAAACGCTGTTTTTTTAAATGAATCAACGGGAATGGCTTAGACCCCCTTGGGATAATTGCTGGGCAGATAGGATTTAATTGTATAGTAGCTGCATGGGACGCACACGGGATTTCAGACCAAAACCCCCATAAAATAGAATAGAATTTAAGAGAACGTTTGAGAAAAGCTAGACACCCCAAAAAAATCCTTATAAAAATCATTCTTCAAAAGAGTACATGCAGCAGCACCTTCCCCAGCAGTACAGTGAAGGGGGGTGTGAGCCCCCAGTGCGCCCCCGGACTTAAAAGTGGGGTTGATGTCACAGAATCCCGCCGGTCTCTGATTAGCTTCATCTCTGCACATGTCATGCAGGCTATGCCCTTCTTCCTCCCAGAGTTCTTTGTCCCATGTAACACCATGTGCTCGCAGCCATTTTATCAATAAAAAGCACACTTCGTTCACCCGAAGTACCCCAAACTTCGACTTCGTTCAGAACCGAAGTTTTCCTGAAATTCTAAACGAAGTCCACTTCATTAGAATCAATTTGCCCATCTCTAGTTATGTGCTCTGTGTATGGTAGTATTATTTTGACATTATAATGTGGTGTTATAGTATTATGTAGGCTAAAACTGTGCCTACATTTGAAACTTGATCATTTGCTTGCTACTCATGGCTAAGTATTTTTGTAAACCCTTTTGACTTATAATAGTATCCATCTTGTTTCATTTGATTAGCATTATTTTTAGCTGTAACAAAAAACTCTATGTTTACTATCAAAAATATAGGAACCTCATCTAAATGGAGAAAAGGAAAATGTAGATATAAATAAGGGATGGCATCAAAAAGAAACTGAAAATATATGACAAAAATGCTGCATTAGACTGGAAATACACTTGCAGTTTTTGAGCCAAGGCCAGAAGTGGGTTAAAATTGAAGGACAGACTTATATTTACCTTTTTTTTTTTACTGGATCCACTTTGGGTTTTAAGACAAAAACTGCAATGAACTGCATATCTGTTTAAAGCTTTATACATTTGCTTGATATATAATATCTTCCACTGTCCTTCAAGGCTTGATATTCTTTAAGTAAAAATATATTTGCATTGAAATAAACCATTAGATTATTATTTTGTGAGAACAACATACATGTAAAATTAAAAGCTGACAAGCATGTGTTAATGAAATTAACACGAGCCATATAAAGCTGATAATAACACAAAATGTATGCAGGAAACTGTGTAGCAGAATCAATATTAACAGAAGAAGAAATGAAGGACGATATAAAAGGAGGATATAACTGCACCAAGTAGGTCTTTTATTCAATTAAATTCATCCATGTGTTCCACTTTCCTATTTCCTGCACTTGGTTATGTCCTTTATAATTCCAATCCCTAGTGAACAGAAATGACACCAAGTAAGTCAATGCATGATACATTTTAATGGCAATCAATGTGATGAAATATTAAAGGTCCATTGCTAAATTAGCCGTCTAATGTACCTTTTATAACAAGAATGGAAGTAAAATTTACCATTTAAATCCAGTGAATGTTAACAATGGCAATACATTCAGTACAGGGAAATTGACATTACAAATATAGAAAGCTAAAGTTCATCAATGTTTTAGTACTTGTGCATTCAATAAGCAGGATTTCCTGTTCTTTCATATAGATTTTAATAAATACATGATGTAATGCATTAGTAATAATGCACTTAAATTACTTTAATCAATGTTTTAATATATTATATGAAAAAATATAACTCCCCCTCCATTTTGTGCTCCTCTGTCTTAAAGACTTTGAATGGAGTGATAAACTTTTGCTCCAGATGGTATTGTCAATTCACTATGACCAAACATATGACCCGAAACCATAATGTATAGATGTACAAAAACCTTTCTAAAAATGTGCCCTTCCTTACTTTTCCTCTTCCCACAACATATCCTAAGATAAGTGGTGTGAGATAATCTGCTTTGAAAATGCTGTGTTGGGAGATATATATCCAAAGTTTGTGAAGACCAGTAGTTAGTATGTGAATTTCAGCCTGTTGAGTATTGTATGTCACAATATTGCATAGATTTGTATCTTAATAAATTGGAATCATTAACAAAATGTATTGAAAATTATTTTAAAAAGGAGGGTTGGGGGTGACGATTAAAGAAAAATTTTAAAAGGCAGATTTTTAGGCTCATCGGAAATTTGATAAAAGGATATTTGGGGTGAAAATCGAAAGATTATCTTTACACGTGCCTTTTTTGGCTTTTCCTGTCTTTTGGCATCCGCAAAATAGCTTTGGCACAGACGGGGTGAGCTGGGTGTGCGCGTCATGACTGGTGGTATGGTTTCATGGCTGGAAAAACCCAAAAGACCTCTTTTGCATAGAACAGTGTTTCCCCTTTTCACAAATTTTTTTTTCAGTTTCCCACAGAGCAGGACTTTTGTGCTGGGTCTCTCTTAATCGCTCGTCAGAAAACAGTTCTTCTCTTTATTCATGAAAGACAATATGTTTTAGCTGTGAACATTATAACAAGGTAGATTGAGAATTTTTTTAGTTGTTAGGAGGCCCCTTTTTAAAGAACATTAGCGCGCCCCCCCCGTAAGGTGAAGGGGGTTGGGGGGACAACCCCGGACGCGAAACTTTTGGAAAGGGGGGGGGTTTATTTTGCACCCGCCTCTGCTTGAACTGGAAGAAAGGGCATTTTTTTTTTTTTCCCATTTTTGGCAGCAATACCCCTAGGTGAAAGTACCTTTTATTTTGTGCACCCCAGTTTTTTCACAGACCCACCTTGTGCTTACTTTAGGATAGGGGGAAATTTTTTTAGTAACTTTGTTGATTTCAGGGGGCATTTCCTACCTTTTTTATATCGTAAACTTTTAAATGCTGTTTTTTTTTACTTGGGAGCACCCAGTTTTTTTAAAAAGAACGTACAACATTAGGGTACAGAAATTTTTCAGTAACTGTTTCAGTGTCATTGCTGCAAAAAATGCAATTTCTCATCGTGTAACTTTTTTAATAGTTTTATTTTTGCTCGGGGAACTCAGTTTGCCCAGATGGGGGCACTTTTATGATAGTTTTTTGAAAACTTCAATTCCGTCCTACTGGGCAGTTGTAAAACCCGGGACTGAAGGAAGAACACTGTTGATTTTTTTTTTCGGATCTTCCACCCAAACCGCATTTTACAGGTTTTCGCTAGAAACAATTCTGTTTTTTAACCCTTTTAGTTGGCGGTGGGAAAAATTAAGGGATTTAAGAATAGCTGTAAATTTCCCATCTTAAATAAAAAGGACTGTGAAAAATCTTCCATCCCTTTCCCTTTAAATTTTTTTATTTTTCTAAACAGGGAGAAAAAGGGCAGGTGGAAAAGCGACCAAGGAGGGGTAGGATTTGGGGAGGTATAGAACAAAAAAAAGGGTGCCCTTCCATGGGGCCGAAAAACACCCAAGCCAGGGGATCTTCAGTTGCCAAGACCGTCGGGCCTGTCATCGCTGGGTCGGGGCCCCTTGAATTTTCCGTAAAGAACAGCTTTCCCCAAATCGTTCTTCGTGGTTAATGAAAACCTGCATCCACCAGTTTCCCTTTCCTCGTCCCCCAGCCCAGGGGTCAAAATTTGTCTTCTTTCCTAAAGGTTCAGCATCCGCCCAAAAAGAAGCAAAAGGGCACCCCAAAATGTCAACTAAATTACCCCCCACTGGGGAAAAACTTTTTTCCCGAAACCTTTTTGATGCCAAAAAGCGGTTGGGTCAAAGGCATTTCAAAAGACAAGAGGCCAAAAAAGTTTAATTTTGTTGCTTTTGTCCCCCAATAAATTGGCCATAAGGAGGGGGAGAAGGAAGCCGGGAAATGGGGGCAAAAATCCCGGGTTGGTCGGAAAAGCCCCAGGGCCCTGTTGCTTGTACCCCCCCAGTCCAGGGGTAGAATGTCGGGACAGGAAGTCACATGTTTTTTGGGATGAATGATAACATTCCCAGATCCAACGTGGTATTTTCAGCAAAATTTTGGGTTGCGAGCGTTTCCCATCACGGGACGGGGAAGAAGACGAGGGGTTTTAGTGCATTATGGGCCCCGCCTAAAAAAGGGGAAGGGGCGGCGCAAAAAATTCCGTGAGATTATTCCGCCCCCCACTATCAGGGGAAACACCCCCTCCTTTCTTATCACCGCCCAAAAAGGGTTCCCGGGACCTCTCAACCCTTTGGGCCTTTTTCGAGCAAGCCCTGATTCACCCAGCGTTTGCATATGCCACCTTTGCCGTAAACAATCAGTAAGGGAAGAATTTTAAGGGTTTAATCCCCACCAACATGTCTAGTCACATCAGCGAATGCAATAGTTGGAAATGGAGGAAAACCTTGGCCAAAAAAGGCCCCCCACCCCGGGGGTTTCCCCAACCACTTCACACCCTCTTTTTG
>JAODAL010042360.1:0-34914 GCA_025379985.1 Phyllomedusa bahiana | reverse complement strand
ATGCGGAAAAGGGCTTTTGACAGAGTAAATTGGCGCTATTTGGAAATTTTGGTCCTACTTAATTTGGATTCTTGGCTTCGTCCCTTCACCAAATTTTTACCCCTATACTCTCCCCCCTTCACTTCGTCCTCCCCTGGTTTCTTGTCTGCTCCTTTGATTTAATAAGGCACGGTCAGGGTCCCCTTTTTCCCCCTTTAATTTTGTTTTAGAATAGAACCGCAGCTGAAAAAATTGGAAACCCACAAATTTCGGGATTCAAACACATAGAACAGCATAAAATAGCCTTTCGGGAGCGTCATGTCTAATCTCAAAACCCCAATCCTGACCCTCTTTTTTAAAAACCCTACAACCTTTTCTCTTTTTCCCTTCTAAAACTTAACAAGCCCAAATCTTTCTTTCTTCCCCGTTAATAAACCCTCCCCCAATTCCCTACTAGCTAATAGGGTTTTGCCCAATCAAATATTTCTGTAGAATTCTGGGGTTTAAAGTGTGTACCCCGGGTTACTTGGAAAAAAAATTTCGACCTCCGTATAAAATTAGACGCGAAAAATACGACTTAAAAAAACCCCCCTCTCATGGATAGCGAAAAACAATGTTTTAAAAATGTCTTTTTGCCAAAATTTATTACATTTCCCGAGCGATTCCTATTCATCCCCCAACTAGATTATTTAAAACGAAAAGACTGTTCTCGAATTTTTTTGGGAAATTGAAAAAACCTAGGTTAAAGGGAAAATTTTTTATTCCACACCCACAAAAATGGGGGTTACGCCCCTAATTTACTGCCTAAAATGTAGCAATTTTCTAGACAAGCTTTCCCTTGGTCCAACAAGATTTTTCTATGGTTTGATAAAATACTCTTTTCACTTCCCCGGTCATTTTCCAAAACCTTTAAAACCCGAAACCCCAGGACCCCAACCCCCAACAACATTCAACCCCTTCTTATTTTTTAAAAATTGGGGAATCAGTATATCATTCCCAATTAGGGAATCCTACAAAAAAAAAAAATTTGCTAAGCACCTTTAAAATGCTGGTAATCATTTTCCCCTCCCTTTTGGACACAGATACACCCCCATTCAGAGCCCAGTTTTTCACAAAAAGGGTGTCCAAAAATCCTTGGGGAACTTGAGTCCCATCAAATTAACGGGTTCTTCTTTTTCCAATACTTGCAACTTCGCCACTTATCCTTTAATAATTGGCTTCTGCCCATCACGCCTCAGACTTTTTTAGCTTCTTTCTCAGAAAAAGGTTCAAAAAAAGGCCCTTTAAAATTGTTATCACAGGGCCTAATTGATAACCCGGGACCTGGAAACCCCCCACCATGTTAAGTGGGAAAAGGAACTGCCCTCAAAATTTTCACTAGTATGTGGAAAGAAGCGCATTTGACCCCCTTTAAAGCTTTTAAAAAATGCTTGAACCATACTGAGATATGCGAAAAATTTTTTTGCGCGGGGAAAACCTTAAACCCTCCCGTCTCCCCCCAATATTTAAACCAGGTTCTTGCCTCTTTTGGGAAAGCATTTGGGCAACAAGGCACATTACTAACCCTTTGGGGGGGTTTGCCCCTTTTTAAACCCCTTTGGGGAAAACACTTTTTTCCCTTTTATTTTAAAATCACTGGTTTTTATCTTAAACCTACACCAAATTAGAATACTAGAAATTTAAAATAAAGACATTCCCCCTTTTTTGGGAAAAAACGATTTTCTTCCATGGCTAAGGGCCCGGTGAGAACACCCTTTGCGGATCCGGGAAATCTCCAAGGTTTCCCCCTTCAATGGCTGAAAAAAATTTAACAAGAAAATTTTCAAACTTGGTGTGATTTAAACGGGGTTAAACCCCCCTCCCCCGGGCCCCCCCCCTGTCTAAGAAAACCCCTAAGGGGAAACCCGGGTTTTTCCCCCAAAATATAAACTAACCCCTTTTTTCTGACCTCCCCAACCCTTTATATTACCTTGAATTGTCCCATTTCAAAAATTTTCCCATTTATGCGTGTTTGCCCCTTATACAATTTTTTGGGTCTGAAAAAACCCCCGATTTTTAAAATTGTCCCTTTTTTTCTCCTCTATTTTTTGTTATAAATTTAAATTATTTTTAGATTTAAACCCCTTTCCTGAAAATGATTCTTATCACAATGATGTTAACTCTTTTATTTGCAATCCTTTTAATAAATTTTTCATATGAAAAAAAAAAAAAACACTTTTACTTCAAAAAATTATCCAAAAAAAATTTGACTTGTTTCCTGTTTTCACATGGATCTTGTTTGCAGCACGAAAATTCCTAGCTTAAATTGATTTTTTAAAGTTTCCCCCTTTTCGGCATTTACACAGTGAAAGCTATACAGTATCACAGAGTCCAGTGGAATCTTTTCAAACAAAAAATCCGGGAATTCTATCCCACCCAGTTTGAGCCCCTGAACCCCTTGGATTTATTGCAGGAACATGTGGAAGAGGACCTAAAAAAGGGAAACAAAAAACCCCAAGAAAAAAGGGACTTTGATAGAAAAAAAAACCCCCACCTAAAGAAAAAAAAAGGCCCTTAAAAGGAACAAAAATATAAAAGATCTATTGTTAAGAGGCAAAAAAAGGGGGGAACAGAAGTCCTTTTGGGACATAGAATTTTTAAAAAAGGGGAAAAAATTTTGCCCTTGCTGGGTTGATGTTTAAAGCATGGGGCCCTTTTAAAGGGGCAACCCCACCCAAATATTCAAATTAGATTTGGAAAAAGATTTAAATCACAGAGTTCTTTTCTGTGTTATTAGTGTAGCCATAGCAAAGAAATTATCGAAACCCTGTAATACCGATTTACCATGCTCTCCCCAAAATACATAGAGGAAATTTTCCTCTATTACTTAGGTCTATAGTTTCAGACATTGGATCATTAAATGAGGATTTGGGAAGATGGGTACACTTAGAAATACAACCATTAGTGCAGGTGCTCCCTGGGTTCCTTAGGGACATCAAGCACCTGGTTGCAGTTATGAAGAATTTGGTATGGCTGGCAGGGGGAGCATGGCTGTCTTGCGATGTATATCCCTGCACCCAACATGACCAGACTCTATCTGCCCTTGCCTAACATCTTAGGAGATTCAGTGGACATTCTACAGAAAAGCAAATTTTCACCTTGAAAGCAACCAAATATTTACTTACACACAAATGGCAAAAAAGATGATCCAGCCAGCTCATCTGGTAATTCTGGGAGGGACTGATAGTGAGGGTGCACGGTTCATCCAGGAGGTCTCTGGCTGATATACATTAGATATATTAGATTAATTGTGAGATCTGTAATCTATAGTACTTGGGAGGCAAAACAGGACCTTTAAAGGTCCGCATCCGTAGACATTTATCAGATACATCAAAATCGGTGTCTTTCAAGATATCAGCAGTCTCTCATCATTTTGCACAACATCACTCAGATGATTTGTCCTCATTGTCATTTATGGGGATTGAGAAAGTCGTTCACGGAGTCAGAAGCGCCGAACTTCAAGAAAAACTTCTAAGCAAAGAGGCCTGTTGGATTTACTATCTGGGCACACAGATTTCATCGAGGTCAAATATTAGACAGGACATTATGTATCAATATAAATTTTTTAACATAATACAATATTTGTAATGATAGTTACATATGTTTAATTAGCTGCACAAGACAGTTTGGGCCACATGCATGAAAACTGTCTAGGTCTAAGACTTTCTTTTTTGCCCTTAGAAACCAGAGCTTTCCTTTCATTTTTTTGAGCACTATATGAAATAAAGGGGAACGTTGATTGGTTGCTATGGTCAACAAATAAAGTCTTAGACCTAGACAGTTTTTATACATGTCCCCCTTTGTTTTAACAGGCTTTATGCTTGTTCCTCATCAACACACCTGAAGGGTTAATTACCTTGGGGTGTTATTTGAGAGGAGGTATAAAGGCGGAGGTGCTATACACTGGAGACATGCTATGAGTAAGGAGTGTTTACAGTGCTCCAAAACGCATTAGCTTATTTCTGCAGCACATTACGGGATATTGTCATCCTACTTATGGAATAAATAAAATTATACGTTTTAGTGCACCTATTTAGAGTTCAAGCTAGTTTTCCCTATGCTGACTATTATGCTTGTTACATATTTTTTGGCCCCCTCCTGGGGGGCCCAAAGGTAATAGTTTTTTAAACTTCCTGGTGCAAAATTTTTCCCACTATACCTAGAAAAGGGCGAATCGATTTTTAACAAGGGGGAATTTCTTTTTAGAATTTCGGGGGAAAATTGGGTTGGGGAAGAAGCGGAATTTTGGGGGAACTTGGGTTTGGGAACGAATGGTGTTTTTGATTGAAAAATGACGCGGGGCACAGGGGCCGCTACAGGGGGCAAAGCCCCCCTGGGGGGGGAAGAAGGGCATAGCCTGATAAACATTCCCAGAGGTGAAGCCAATCAGAGACCGGCGGGTTCTGTGACGTCACCGCACTTTTTAAAAGTTCCGGGGCGCGACGCGGGGAGCTCATAAAAGCCCTCTCACTGAAATTTTGAACGGGTTAAGGTGCGGGCCGCCGGGCCTGATAGCTCTTACTGAAAAATTTGGATTTTTTTTCAGCAATTTTTGTGGGGTGTTCAGTTTTGTTTTCAGAAAATGTTTTTTTAATGTTCAATTTCAAATTTTTTTGGGGGGAAAATTGGATCTAAAATCCATTGTGTTACCTGCGTGAAATTTCATTAAAAATCCAAGGGGGGATCTAAGCCGGGTTCCTTTGTATTCATTTAAAGTAAACTTTTTTTTTTTTAACTAAAAAATTACCACTTCTTTTTTGGGTGCCCCCAATTTTTTAGGGAAATTTTTACTTTCCGGGGGTTTAATTTAAAGCGTTTTTTGGGGCTTTTTTGCTAAATAAAAATTAACCGTCTTTTTTTAAACGCCAAAATTTTTAAAAAATTTTTTTTGTGGGCCTAATTCACAAGAAAAGGGTTTAAATTAAAACTTTTAACTCTTGTTTGTTGGGGAAGAAAACCCCAAATTTTGTAACCGCTAAAAAGGGTTTACTATTTTGTGCGGCTCAATTCTTTCCCGAAAATTTACATCCGGGGGTTTAATTTTAAGCTTTGGGTTTTGCTGGTGTGCTGACAAAAAAAAACCGTCTTTTTTCAACCCCAAAAATTTATATACATTTTTCCTGTAGTAATTCCGGGCCCCGGAAAGGTTTAAATTTTAAAAGCCGGTTTGTGCTTTTACATTTAGTAAAACACACAGGGGTTTTTTTTAAAAGGGGAAAAAAAACATACAAGTAAATTTTTCCGGGCCCTTTTTGTGGGCGAAAATTTATATCCAAGGGTTCCCCCAAGCTTGTTACGGGGTTTCTTTTGGGAAATTTTAAAAAAAAAGGGGTTTGTATATTTAATATATACGATTTTCATCATCAAACTTTTCCCTGTCTTTTTTAGAACAAACAGTATTTTCAACGGGAAAAGGTGGCAGGCCCCTCCCCTGCAAAGGGTGCAAGGGGCACAAAACTTACTGGAAAACCCCCAGGTCGAAAGCCCCCGCAAGGGGACTTTTGCAAAAAAGGGGGTTCACTGGGTTTAAGGGGGCCCAACCCGGCCGTTTGTCACCCTAGGGCCTTTGGTTGTTCAGAAACCCCAAAAGGGTTTCTTGATTGGTTGGGACAAAGGGTCTTTCCTTTCCTTTCCCAGATGACTCGGGGAAAAACCCCACCCAAGATGGGTGGGATCCTAAAGACAAAAAACCATTTGTTGGCATGGCCCGGGGCGGGTCAGGGGCCCCCCCGTCCTCACCCCGGGCCTCGCCCCATCCGGTTCCCTCAGCCAGAAAAACTACTATTTTGGCCCTGGGGCTCGCCCCACTAAAATAGCGGGGGGATTGAAATTTGAGGGGGGAAAGTCAGCGGGTACTGGGCAGGGGAAGAAAGGGGGCCCATTATCCCCCTCTTCTTGCTGTAGGCGGCAAAGTTTTGGGAAGTGGAGAGGGGCCAGGGGAGGTAATTTTTGTGAGGGGCAACCCTCGGCAAAACCCAAAAGCCCCGGTTTGAGGACGCAGGGGAAAATGAAACACAAAAAAGAGGGATGATGAAACCCGGGAACCGCAATTTGGGACCCGGGGTTGGAAAGGGGCTTCATCTTTCGTCAGGAGAAGAGGGGGGGTCCTTGGGCGTCGGCAGCAGCACACCCAGAAAGGGGGGGTCTGGGGCCGTGAGGTAGTAGGATAGCAGAAAGGGGTGTGGCGGGAGCCAAGTGGCCCCAGGGGTAAAAAACCCCTTGCGGGGTCCAAAGGGAAAGTAGCAGCACGGGGGGCTCAGGGGGGGGGCAGCGGCGGCGGGGGGCGATTTCCATCAGTGCGGAGCTGTTTGGGGGTTTTTTAAAATTTTTTTTTTTCCAAATTTCTCGGGGTGGTTTTGGGATTTTCTTTGCAAAGACCCCGGGAGGAGCCAAATAGGGGTATTTTTGGGTTTAAAAAACCCTGTGGGCAAAAGTAAAAGCTTGGAAAGGGGGTGGGCTAACGTTTGGGAAACCACGGCCCTGCGGTCAAAAACATGCAGCGTCACCACCCGGGTTTGGCCTGGGAAAAAACGGGCTCATTGTGGGGGGTTTTTTCCGCCCCCCAGAAAAAACCAGCAGCAGCAGCGCCCCAGTGGCCCCCGCATTTCCATTGCAGCCAGTCAAGGATCCACCACCTCTGCGAAGGGAGTGTTTCTCTTTGACTCTTCCCCGGTCCAAAAAGCCCCCTGCCCCTTGCTACTCTTGGCGCCAGCATTTTTAGCGAGGCGTTTTGCCAAAGAGAAAAACAGTAGGCTTTCAAACCCAAACCTAAGGTGCAGCGGGTTCCGTGCTCCTGTAAAATTTTTTGGTATTTGGAAAGTCCCTCCCTTTTTCCTAAATGGTGGCTCTGAAACCTTTCAGGGAACTAAAGGTTTGGGGAAAGGCCAAAAAAAGGAAAGAGTTCCAACCGTAATTTTTTTTTCCAAACAGTATCAGCACTTCAAAAATATGTAGAACGGGAAGGGGTGGGCCCAAGTCCTTGAGCTTATCGGTTTTTTCCCAAGGGGTTCCCGGGCAGCGGGGACGTCTGGGCTGTAACTAGGGTCAGGGCCGGGAAACTGTCCTTAAAGGGGCCCCCACGGGGTAAATGGGGTTCTAGCCCGGGCACCCCAAACCCAATTTGGGGCAGGGGGACCCGTTTTTCCCCTCCAGGGTTGCCCAAACTGCTGCACCCTGCCCCAAATTTTCCAAACTCCCCCCCCCTCCCCACCTCCACCATTTTAAACCCCCCACATTATCGCCCCATCTACCACATGTGTGGGGCACAGGGGTGTCACGCATTTTCTACCCTCGGCTTTGCCTGGGTCGAACGAAGTCCACAGGGGGGGAAAACTCTCCGCTTCATCCCAGAAAGAAATCGTGGTGGTTTTTCTCCGCCCCAATTTAAAAATTGGGAAAACCTTGGTAAACGGGACAAGGGGAAAGGAACCAGGGTGTCCCCCGCTGAAACCGAGGGGGGAAATGGTCCATGCCCCCTGCAGGGTGAAACCTTTTTTAAATTTGGTTGTGAAAAAGGTTCCTAAATTCTTTCCCCGTTCTTCGGGAACTTTCAAAAAAGGGCCCCAGGAAATGGGGCATGCACTTTTTTCCATTTTTCCAAACCCAAGAACCCCCCCTTTCGATTTGCAGGGGCCCCAGAAACGGCCTCCCCCAACACACTCGGGATATGCAATGTTTCCCCCCCGCGGAATTCCACCTGCAAAAGTTGGGACCGACTTTTTTGAAAAGAAAAAGGTCATTAAGATTTTTTGATGACCAGGCAACAGAATACCCCCCTGGTACTTTGATTTTCGCCAGTGGCAGCTCATGCGGGGAAAAACCTCCCCTTTTGTTTTCTTAAAGGTTGGAAGGGGGAAACGTTTTTTGGGTCACCCGCCAGGACTAGGGAGGGAATAAATCATTCCACTGTTCATGCCCGGGAAAACAGATGCTGAAAAAATCTGTCTGGGCGGGGGGAACGGGAGACGTGGCAACTACACCCTCGGGGGCCAAATGATTCCGGGGGGGGGCCCCTGTTTTTGGGGGGGGGGGGGACTTTGGAGCAGAAGCATTTTTCGGGGGGAAAAATAAATTTGGTTTTTCTACCGGTGACAATGGGGAAAAAGGGGGCGGGAGCGGGCGGGGGGGGGGGGGTGGATGGAGATGAGGGAAAACGAGGCGATGCCCCCCAAAGCCCGGGCGGGAAATAGTGGAAATGGGGGCGGGGCCCCTCGGGGGTCACTTGTTCGTTGGCCCGCAGCTTTCTTTTTTGCCGGGCAAATTTGACGCCAATAGTCGCACCCGGCCCCAAGGGGGAGGGCTTCTGGTTTCCTTCCCACCCTATTGGGACCCTCGCAAAACCGGGGTCCAAAAGGGGACCCTTTTTCCCATTTTAATTGAGGGGGGAAACAAACTAAAATTTACAATAGGGAAATCCCCCTTAAATCAGTTGGCTGCGGCCAGGTGGGGGTTTCGCCCTCCTCTGCCCAAGGTTTTCTGCCCGGGGGTTCCTCAGCATTCCCCCGTACTACTGCCGGGGCGTTTGGGGGGAAGGGGGGGGGGTTTGGAGCATTTACCCCCTCCATTAGTAGTAACCTAAGTCTGGGTCACTGTTAAAGCAGCTTCCTTCACCCGCCTAGTGGGGAAAGGGCATTCGCCAGAAAGCACCACAAAAGCAGGACCGGGAAAGCAGTCCCTAAAACCAACGGTTTTGTGGCTACTGGACAGCACTCTGCCCCCCTAATTAGAAGATCCCGGGAAACCCCTGGGACCAAACGGGATGTGGGGCCCTCCCCAATTTGCCAGGGGTTTGCAGTGGAGAAGCTGCCCGCCGGCCAGTTGGTGGCACCCAGAGCGGGGTTAAAGTGGGGCGGGGGGGCCACCCGTTACCCCAAGGTAACCCGCAAACCAAAGGGAAAAAATGGGGAAGGGACGACCTTGTAAAGATGAATCAGGCGTGGAGGGGCCAGGTTTTTTCCCACCCAAAACCCCTTAGGCGGGGGCGTTGCTTTCAAACTCCCTGCCTCAGCCCTATTCTGTTGCCGCCAAACCCACCTGTTGCCCCAAAACGGCTGACGTTTCTCCATCTGCCTACCCCCCCATCTTTACCGGGTTTTGGGAAATTGCCACCCACCTCAACCTTGTTTTTCCCACTCAAGGGCCCTCATTGTTTTCTGCTGTTGCTTTTTCCCGGGTGACATCCCCCAACTGTGTCATTGGCCACTGTCTGACCCTTGCTGTTTCGGGGCTGCGGGCCATGTCCCCCCCCACACTGGTATTTGGGCTACTGGCCTGACCTCATGTTTGCTGCCCCCGGGGCCTCCGTTCCCCAGTCATTCCCACTCTTTTCTTCCTCCTGTTTTGCCACCTCCATTTTTGTCATTTTTTGCCATCCCTGATCTCTTTGCGCGGGTCGTGACCTCCACCCCGTGTGATTGTGCCACTCTGTGGCCCAAATTCGTTTTGCCGCCCCCCAGAATGTCTTTGCCCCCATGTTTGGAATCTCATGCGGCTGTGTCGGGACCCCCACACTGTTTCATGTGCCACTCTGGGGCCTTTTAATATTTTTTTAGCCGCCTGGAATGTAAATTGTGCCACTGTTAAACTCATGCCTGCTGCTGTCGTGCCCTCCCACTGTGGGGGAATTTTGTGCCTTTTTCTGTTGTTTCCCTCCTGTTTTCGCCCTCCAAAATTGTCTTTGGGTGCCCTTGCCTGACCAACACTGCTGCCCCCTGTCCTCCGTCTCAGTCTTGTGCCCCTCGGTGGCTTCCCTTTTTTTTTTGGCCCCTCCAAATTCATTGTCCCTTTTTCCTGATTTCCTTGCTGTTTGGGGGGTGCCGTCGTCCCCTCCCACTCTGTCCTAAGTTTGGCCCCCCCTGGGGGGCCTGGGGGGGGGTTTTTTATTTTCGCTGGCATGCTTTTGGGGGGGCTACCCCCCCTTGATTTTTTTTGGTCAGTTTTCCCCCCCTTAAGTGCCCCGGGGAAAATTTTTATAGTGAAAGGGGGTTTTTTAAAAAAGGGCGGCAGCAAGTCTTTTTGCGTGTCATACTAAAAACCAAAAACATTGTTTGAAGCCCAAAAACCAAGCTTTCCTCTGCTTTTTAAAAGCATGGCAAAATTTCTACGGCCCCTTCCCGGGCCCTCGGGCCCGTTTGGGGAAATTGCGGGTTTGAACGCGATTTTGTGCCAAATTTAATTGGGAACAAAAACAAATTTTGGTCGGTTTTTTTGGGCAAAAGGGGCGAACGTTTTTTGGGTTTTGGGCCCATTTCAGCTTTTCCAATTTGGGTCACCTTTTTGGGTGTGTTTCGCCCCCTTTCCCTTTTTTTTTTTGGGGGGGCCTTGTATGTTTTTGTGGGGGAACTTTTTTTAATATTTATTTTTTTTTCCCTTTTTAACATAAAAAAACTGGTTCTTGAGGTTTTTCCTTGTTAAAAATTGTAATTTTTGGGTCTATTTTAGGGGTTTTTTTTGGCCCTTTTTTATTTCAACAAAAAGACTCTATTTTGAAAAGGGGTAAACCTTTCTCCCAAAGCACCTGTTTTTCTTTAAAATTTTTTAATTGCCCCTAAATGTGAGCTAAAAAGTTTCGGCAAAAGGGGCACAAGCCTCTCGTGGGGTCAGAAAACTCTAAGGGTCAAAAAATTTTTCTCAGTGATGGTTTTAAAAATTAGGGGACTGGGGGGAAAATTTTATGGAAAAAATGAAATTTTCATATGGTGCTTCATAAATGTTCGATCAAAAAAGTCACGCAAAGATAAATTTTCATGAAGACAAAATGTGGTACATCCTAATCAGTGCGATTAAAAAATGTGTATAAAGCCTTGCCAGACTTTCTGGTTGCTGATTCTATTAATTTAGCACGAGGTCTTGCTAAATGATGGACCCAACTTCTAGCTCCTGATTTGTGCAGCTTTCTGTGCCAGCAAAACTGCTGCCATATTTCAAGATGATCTTAGACCGTGCTCAAGCGAAAAGTTAGCCTGTACCCTTGTGCTCACGTCAGCCCCCAAGTGGAGTGTATGCCTCCCCCTCGGCCTCCAGCCCCACTGCCGGTGCTTCGCTGAACAATGTTGTTGCTGTGTACAAAACCCTTTTTTGCCCCGTGAAAAAAATTTGGCGATGAGTTAACTTTTTTTGACACCATAAACATAATTTACGCATTGTAAGGAATTGTTAACTTTTGTATGTCTTCCAATGCATTCATCTAAATTCTCTTAAAGGGGTTTTTCCACGATGTAATGTTGACATGGGATCCTCCAAAATGGGTATTTAATCACTTTTCTAAATATATGTGATTACAAAAAGTGAAGCCTGTGAGAGCTACAACATTGCTCAGTCCCCATTAATTACCTGAAAGTTTACATTAGACATGACCAGAGGAGCTGACAGGAGCTGATCTGGCCGAGCTTGCATGTTTGCACTTCTCATCTGATGACAGGGAACATGAAAGAGCTTTCAAGGGGCTGTGGAGAAAGTGCAGTGTATGAATATGTCTGCTGTATAGAGAATCCACTGTTGTAATGTTATTATTTGGGTAAACTTTTGAGACACTCCCTTCTTCTTCATTCTCTGCTCACCCATGCTCTCTATTGTTCCATCATTATTTACATTACATGACTCAGCATGAGTTGTTTATATTCTACACTTAGCTGATAAGGAGGTAAGTAACTCACTTCTTGGCAAAACCCCTTTAACCATTTAAGTATCAGGTCTGAAAAGTAGTTAATGACCAGAACATTTTTTTAGTTTTTCCCTCCTTGCGTTTCAACAGTTGTAACTTTTTTATTTTTTCAATGAGGCAGTTGTATGTGGCCTCGTTTTATTTGAGACAAGTTGTACTTTATGGGGGAATAATTTAAGTTCAATTATACCTAATTGAAGATTTTTTTTTTTATTTTAATTTTTTTTTTACACCATTCACATTTCACACTTAATAACTTGTTAGATTAATTCTACAGGTATTACGGTCGTGTGTATAACTGATATGTGTAGGGTTTTTTCTGTGTGTAATATATGCACAATTATTTTTTATTAAATATTTATTTTTATTTTATTATTTATTTTTTATTTATTTTTTTTACACTTTTTATGTTTTTGAATTTTTTTTTAAATCCCCTGAAGGGAGAACTGTTTTACATTTTTATTTTTTTTACACTTAGTAATGTATTAGCATATTCATATATGCATTGCTAATACATTATAATCTGTGTCAGTCTGACACAGGCAGTGATCAGGGCAGCTCACAGTCTGTCCTGGTCATTGGCTTGTTACACAGACAGTCCTGGGGCTACTCTGAGTCCCCAAGGCTGACTGTGCAGCCGTTCCCTGGGCTCTGTTGGGTCACCGGGTGTTCCGATCACCCAACAGAGCAGGGAAACCCTTTGACTGTGGTGCGGTGACGATCCGCCGCAATCAAAGGGTGAAAGCACCGGTGTGCGGGGGTTCCCCCACTTCCCGGTGCTCGCAGGAAATGCTCTGGGATCAGGTCTATATATTACAGCCCCGATCCCAGCCCCGATGACTGCAGCATCGCAAAAAGACGTCGCTGTAGACGAACGACCCGCACCAGCCAACGTCAAAAGTCGGTGGGCGGTCGTTAAGGGATTAATCATGGCTATAAAGGTACTATGTGTCATTATATTACTAAAGTATAATGTGAAATGATGGTATGTAATGTAAATAATGATGAAACAATAGCTAAACATTACCATAAAAAATGTGTTACTTTTTGTTTGAGGTGGTGGCCAAATATGACTGGTTGTTTGGATGCCTCTCTGAGTGCCTTCCACTGACAGAAAAGAAGGCAGTGCAGAAGGGTATTGCACAGCTCATTAATGCCCAAAGAGTGGACAAACACACCGTCACCAAGGTCAAAAAGAGGTGGTATGACTGCAGGCGATGCTGAAAGCAGAGGTTGGCCAAACTAGCGAGGACAGGACAGGAAGCTACTTAAGATGTCCTAGATGTACTAATTTATCTGATGTTCTGCTCAGAACAGATAGAAGGTCTGTGAAACTTTGATGTTTTTCAGCTTTCAGAAGGTAAATCAAACTGTGATATAAGCAGTAGTTTACTTTCATTATAGTTTGTTTATGAACAAGTGCTTTAGTAAAAAATCCTATTCCAAACCTTTCCTCATGTTATATTTCCTATGTACTATAGGGCAGGATCTCGTGTTGTTAATTACATTACAGTGCTTCTCCTCACTAAGCTATTTCCATGGACCATTGAAATGCTTCTATTTACCCAAAACACATAATCAGCCTAAAATGTGAATGTTCATAATGTAGCACTAACATTTCAATATATGCTTTTATGCTGTTGGTAACATCCTCCTGCAATCGATCACACCCTGGCTTGTAAGCGTAGCTGCCTCTACTAAAGCACACAGAATCATATGTCAGAAAAATATCTAGCAATTAGTCTAGCAAATGTCATTGTTGCCCATTTCTTACTTTTATTCCGAGAATTATATGAAATCAAAGCTGAGTTCTGATTGGTTGCTATGGGTATCAAACAGTGTTACTGCTGCACTTTTTGAGTACAGAAAGGCTAAATCTGTTTGACCTTCCTTTGATGTCTTGTTTTCAGTTTCAATTTCTTGTCTATTTCATTTTCTGTGACCTTACTTGGCTCAGGAAATGACAGTTCATGTGAAGTAGTGGCTCACCTCCAGCTCTTCTGGCTTCACCGTGGTATACCAATCCCATGTAAATACTCACGATGCCTGGCTCGGACATACTGCAGCTCCACAGTCAGGCCTCGTTCACACGGCTTCTTTTGCAGCGGATTTGCGCCGTACTGTGCGCCGGATTTGCGCTTCAGTACGGAGCCAATCCGTCGGAGTCATTACGGTAATCCACTGCTCTCATAGAAAACAGTGGATTCCGTCGCTCCACCCCGCTCGGCGAATCCGCCGCGGGGGGAGAAAGTGACATGCACATTATTTACGGCCGTAAACAATGCATTGTCTATGGGGCCGGGAGCGGCGCCCCGGTCGCGCTCCGGCCCCGCCCCCGTCCCCCCCCCCTTATTCACGGTGGATTTGTGAGCTCACTACGGCTCACAAATCCGTCGGGAATAAGCCGTGTGAACACGGCCTAAGACTAACAGCTTTGAGAGAATGCACCTGCTCTTCGCGCATCAGAGCTAACTCCCGGCAGGAAACACTTCAATCCGGCACTATGGCTTCAAATGAGTATAAATTTATTGAAAATTACATGTGTAGCAGGACATACATGTAGCAGAGCCGGCACTAGGCCAACGCGTTTCGGGCAACTTCTGTCCTTGTTCACGGCTAGTAAAAAGTGTAACCAACATCCTTTAAAAACAAATGCCAGCCAATTGGGAGCTTACATGGATATGACGTTGAACTAGGTGTCATGACCAATCAAAAGGCCATGTTATCGTGATCCGTGTTATGTTGTTATAGTATCTAATATATTAACAAAAGATCACTTTTATAATTTAACCCTGTTGGTGCCCTAGTGTTCAATTTCATAATCCAGAAAGCTTCCCTTTGGCGTAATATGCTTATCCAATTACCTCCACGGTAAGGTTTTTTGATCGCTTCTATCGCATAAAATCTAAAGCTTGTAGTGTTGCCTTGATGTGTTTCTATAAAATGCTGTGCAGCCCCTGATGTTTGTCCTATATTTCTTTTGATACTGTTTAAATGTTCACCAATTCTTGTTTTTAGTTTACGTATTGTGCTGCCTATATATTTTTTGCAGCATGCTATACACTCTATGGTGTACACAACATGATGGCTGTCGCAGTTCAAAAATTGCTGTGTGTGGTAATTTTTAGTTTCAGATGCATCACTGAATGTATTTGTTTTCTTAGCTATATTGCATAAGTTGCACCGTACTCCACCACATGCAAAAAAAAACCTTAAGCGACAGCCATGTTGTGTGTACCTCATTGTGTATAAGGGCACTTGGTGATATAACATTGCCCACTGTTTTGCCTCTTTTTGGGACACATCCGATACCTCTGTCCAATATCTCAGATAAGATGGGGTCTTGGCGTAAAATGCCTATATTTTTATAGAACAGATTTTTTATTTCTTGGAAATTTCTGCTATACCCTGTGGTAAAAATGGCCTTTTGTTCTATATTAGATTTTCTTTTTATTCTTGAGTCACTATTTAGTAACTGGGATTGTGATTTTAATTTAACCTTATTTTTGGCCAATGTTAAATTTTTGTTAGTGTAGCCTCTCTGGAGCAATCTTTGATCAATTTGTTTTTCTGCCTCATAATAACCTGAATCCAGTTACATGTGAATTGGAGATTCCATGCATTAGAATTTTTATAATGAATATGATGAAATGGAGTCTAGCTCAGATAGAGGAGGTACATCTAGTGTAGAAAATGAATATACAGATCTGATATTTAATGAACAACTGGTATTGAAAACCTTACAGGAGTTACATCAGGAAGGGGATACTGTAGAATGTACAGATAATTTATATGACAAAGACAACATATATTTCAGTACACCTAATCCGGGTTTTTATCCTATTAAAGCCAGGGTACCAGCATTGGAAATTTTCCAAAATACTATGGAGAGGGACTTGGTAGCACTACAAAAGAAAAATGAAAAGAATAATATAAAGAAAAAATATGGTATTCTAACGTGGAGTCAAGTAACAGCTTTAAAAAAACTTAAAGAGAACAATAACCTCATTATAAAAAAAGCCGACAAGGGGGGAGCCACAGTCCTAATGGACAAAGCCCTATATATAAAACAAGTTAATAACATCTTACAAGATAACAAAACATATCGAAAATTAAAAGAAGATCCCACAAAAGATTTGAAATCAAAACTTGAAAAATTATTAGAGGAAGGTGAAAGCTTGGGGGCCATAACAACAAAACAAAAACAATATTTAATGGTAAATGATCCAATAATACCTATTTTCTATGGTGCCCCGAAGATACATAAGGGTATTTTTCGTCCTAATCTTGGACCAATCATATCGGGCAATGGCTCCCTGGGTGAACGACTCAGCACGTGGGTAGACAGACACCTGCAACCCCTTGTACGCAGCAGACGGGTATATAAAAGACTCTAAAGAAGTTCTTAAGGCCCATGACAAATAAAAAATGGCAGGAAGAATACACCTGGTTAGGGTGTGATGTGGTCAGCTTATATTCTAGCCTACCACATGACCTGGTTATTGTAGCTGTGTCATTTTTTCTTAAAAATGACAGTAAATATAGTGAGGAAAAAACAAATGTTTATTATTATGGCAATTAGAATATTGCTCAAAGAATAATTTTTAAAATTCTTAAGAGTTTTATTTAAAACCAATTGGCGTCCTATAGGTGCACCTCGTTCCCTTCCCTGGCCAACCCCATTATGGCTGGGGGGAGCACCATGCCATAATAGTAGGTAACCTTTCCCGGATGTATCCTGTGTATGGGGCTAATGACGATTCTGCTAATATGGGGGGGCGATTTTTAGGACTCTACAACCTTTCATGGAGTATATAAATTCTAATGCATGTAATCTCCCAAATTCCCAAAGTAACTGGAGTAAGGAAAGCTTACCATTTTTTGATTTCTCCTTTTAAAGGGAAACAACAAATGGGATGTGTTTGTTCCACCCCGTACCCCAAAAACGGTGGTGGTAATACCCTCCTTAAGGGGTAATAGCTGCCCCGCCACCCATAACCATAGAAGCAATCCTTTGGAGAGTATCTGAGAGCTAAACGACATGCACTTTGGATTCGATTTTTATGAGGCAGAAAAAAAAAATGATCAAAGATTGCCCAGAGAGGTACACTAACAAAAATTTAAATTTTTGGGCCAAAAAAAAAGGTTAAATTAAAAAAACCAATCCAGTTCTAAAAAGTGATCAAGAAAGAAAGAAAATCTAATATAGAACAAAAGGCATTTTTTACCACAGGATATAGCAGAAATTTCCAAAAAAAAAAAATCTGTTCTTTTAAAAAATAGGCATTTTCGCCAAGACCCCATTTTTATCTGAGTATTTGGGCGAGGGGATGGATGGTCCCAAAAAAGAGGCAAAACAGTGGGGAATGTTATATACCCAAATGCCCTTTTACACAATGGGTCACACAACATGGTGTGCTTTTGGTTTTTTTTGCATGTGGTGGAGTACGGTGCAACTT
Organism: Phyllomedusa bahiana; assembly: GCA_025379985.1. NCBI lineage: Eukaryota > Metazoa > Chordata > Amphibia > Anura > Hylidae > Phyllomedusa > Phyllomedusa bahiana. The sequence goes on along the minus strand of JAODAL010042360.1, from coordinate 17,775 downwards.
ATGCAATATAAGTTTAAGAAAACAAATACATTCAGTGATGCACCCAAAAACAAAAAATTACCACATACAGAAATTTTTTGAACTGTGACAGCCATCATGTTGTGTAAACCATAGAGTGTATAGCATTGCTCCCAAAAAATTATAGGCAGCACAAAAACGTAAACAAAAAAAACAAGAATTGGTGAACATTTAAACAGTTCAAAAGAAATATAGGACAAAACATAGGGGCTGCAAAGCATTTTATAGAAAACACATCAAGGCAAACACTACGAGCTTTAGATTTTAGCGATAGAAAGCGATCAAAAAACCTTACCGTGGAAGGTAATTGGAAAGCATATTACGACAAAGGGAAGCTTTCGGATTATGAAAATTGAAACTAGGGCACCAACAGGGTTAAATTATAAAAGTGATCTTTTGTTATATATTAGATACTATAACAACATAACACGGTTAAAGATAACATGGCCTTTTGATTGGTCATGACGCCTAGTTCAACGTCATATCATGTAAGCTCCCAATTGGCTGGCATTTGTTTTTAAAGGATGTTGGTTACACTTTTTATTAGCCGTGAAACAAGGGCAGAAGTTGCCCGAAAACGCGTTGGCCTAGTGCCAGCTCTGCTACATGTAAAGTTCCTGCTGCCACATGTAATTTTCAATAAATTTATAATCACTTGAAGCCACAGTGCCGGATTGAAGTGTTTCCTGCCGGGTGTTAGCTCTGATGAGCGAAGAGCGGGTGAATTCTCTCAAAGCAGGAAATTACATCATAGCATTGAAATATTTCTGTGGTTATTGTTTGAATTACTTTAGATCATGTACATTTATGCATTTCAACATGTCCTAAACTAAGTAAGAATTAGCAAAGCTGTTAATGCCTGAAATCTAGTTGTTGTATGCAAATAGTGGTTTCCAAAAGTAACTCATAAATGTTGGAGGACTTCATGCATTAGATCTATGTGGATGCTCTGTAATATGTATTTGTAACTTGATACTTGGTCATTACTGAAATGTAGTACATGAACAGTGGTGTTTTTGTGTTCTCACATTAGAAAAGATTTTGGCTTACAGAACTTTGGTGTACTAATATTTTTTTTTTCCTATCGACACAACTAAATTCGGTCCATACTGTAAAGCCTCGTGGATGAGACCAGTCCCGATGAAGATATCCATGTTGCCTCGCCACCATCTGTCGAACGGTGGCAAGCTTCCTCATTTGTGGTCCGTTCAGGACTAACTGCCTACATGGCCAACTACGAGTCTTTCGTGCAGACCATGTTGGCAAACCTGACAGCAATGTTTGGTTGCTTGATGACAATGATAAGCACCACAGAGCGAGTGGCTCAAGAACTTCCGAACATTTCGCACTGCTTGAGCTTTGTCCTGAGATCAGTGTCATTGGAGTGTGCCATCTTGGTAGATGCAGCCACCACTACATCCCCATGCCCAACTCCATCACCAAGTATTGCCACCACAGGTCTGAAGTTGGCCAATGTGAGCAAGCTGGTGCTGCTCGACTTTTTCCAGCCACCCTCTTTGGCAGTACCTGCTTCTTCAGCATCAGCCACCTTTTTAATGAATGTGAAGAAGAAGATAAGCCAGTCATCTGGGGCAGTGACTGAAGTTCCTCCACCCATGGAAAGCTGTGCCAGGAAGGGACTCAAATGAAGGGACAATAGTGTTGCAACCGAGGAATGATCTGCCGTCGCAAGACATTAGGCACCCTTTTTGTCTAACATGCCAACAGAGTGCATGTTGGCTATATGTCTTATTTTTTTCAGATTTTAGTTCCATTGTGGGTTGTTATTATTATTTTTGTTTGGTACTAAAGTGAGGTATCATTAGTAATAGTGTAGGGCCCCATCTGAACTTAGGTCACCATTTTGTGGTGAATGGGCTCCCACAGTTTTGAGCCAAGCTGTGCGCTAAGAATCTCACATTTTCAGTTATCGACAAAGGATAAGAACTGCAGTACAAAATCGGTTATACATTCACTTTCACTGTCTCTTCACATTTGTAGAGTGCTGCTGATATGTTGTTGTGTTTATATCATTTGAAAGATCTGAGCTTTTTCTTCCTTTCAATGTGTGTTGGCTTGTAATGTTTTCCCAGATGTGTATGACTCAATTTTACCCTTAATAGTGTTCTTGATAGTATGTAATTGACATGTCGGCCCTCATTTTGGGAAACTGTGTAAACGTAAGAATGCCCTTGGTGCCCCTAGAAACCAACCAGAGCAAAAACTTATGAGTGGGGTAACGGGGTTTCCCCCGAAATGATCAGTTTCCTTGTGTGTACTACAGTTTTTTTTTTAATGGATTGCCAATAAAGTAGGTCTTTAACTTCATTTGGATGTCCCGGATAATCTCCCACTTTTGGTCTTGGAAGCTGTAACCCGGGGGATCCCGGGAACTCCCTGGGGGGTGGTGGCTGGCTTACTTGTTTGTGTGCTTCTAAACTTATCTTTGTTTTACTGCACAGGAAAAGTGCATACTGAACTCAAATTGGTTGCTAGTGCCAACAAGGAGAGCCTTAATCTTAAAGGGGTGTACAGGGACTTACAAAGGCTCCTTTGTCAGACAGGGCACAATTAAAAATAGAAAAAAAGAAGCCTATTCACCTCTGTGATGTTTTCGTTCCTCTGTGATGTTCTATGGAGTTCACTGTGCAGTATAAATGACATGCTTTCTGTATTCTCCAGGTCAGTTTCACTGTAGTTTTTGTTATGTTGTAGTAAGTTTAAAAAAAATATATATTTTATGTTTTAAATTTGTGTTGCAGCTACATTATCTGTGACTGTTACTTTTTTTTATTTTTTCTATCTATGGACTTGAGCACTTCAATCTTTATGGGCTGAAGTGTAGTTTGCATATGTATCATTTTGGGATGCATGAGGCTTTTTGATCATTTTTAGTGTTGAGCGATTGCGTTGGCTATCGAGATCGATCGATAGTCGTGTAGGTCGGCCGCATCGATAAGGTTTTTCGATAGTGAGCATCGATTAGGAGCGATTACCATAATGTTATGGGAGAGCAACAACACCTTCAATTATTACCACCCTAAACAAAGGCTGGAGAGCTGAAATTACATCCACAAAAACAGTCAAATGGTTACGTCCTTACTCTTAGGCAACACACTTAGGTTTTAAAAGTCACAGAAAAATAGTCACAGCCATTTTAACTATCCCTGTCTTGTACACAGCCTGCACCTTAACCTGCATCACCCACAAATTAAAAAGTGCCAGAGGCAGTTATATTTGAACCATCATGTTACGTGAATGACATTGAATATCCCTGCTCCTGGAAGCAAGCATTGAGCCCAACTGCATGACCCTCCACATTTAAAAAGTGCCGGAAAAAGGAGTCTTTCAACCAACCATTTTAGTTGAACTGGACATTGACTATACTCTGTCCTGGGCCACAGACATGACGCCCCAAACCTGCATGACCCACATTTAAAAAGTGCCGGAAAAAGGAGCCTTTCAACCACCATTTTAGTTGAAACTGGACATTGACTATACTGTCCTGGGCCACAGCATGAGCCCCAAACCTGCATGACCCCCACATTTAAAAAGTGCCGGAAAAAGGAGGTCTTTCAACCAACCATTTTAGTTTCACTGGACATTGACTATACCTGTCCTGGGCACAGCATGAGCCCCAACCTGCATGACCCCACATTTAAAAGTGCCGAAAAAGGAGTCTTTCATCCACCATTTTAGTTGAACTGGACATTGACTTACCTGGGGGGGGGGGGGGGGGGGGGGTTTTTTTTTTTTTTTTTTTCCCCCTTTTTGGGCCACAGCATGAGCCCCAAACCTAGCATGACCCCCACATTTTAAAAAAAAAGTGCCGGAAAAAGGAGTCTTTCAACCACCATTTTAGTTTCACCCTGGACATTGACTATACCTGTCATGGGCCACAGCATGAGGCCCAAAACTGCATGACCCCACCTTTAAAAAGTGCGGAAAAGGAAGTCTTTCAACACCATTTTAGTTTCAGCTGACATTGACATACTGTCCTGGGCCACAGCATGAGCCCCAAACCTGCATGACCCCCACATTTAAAAAGGTTGGCCGGGAAAATAAAGGAGTCCTTTTCAACCACCCCCCCATTATAGTTTCAACTGGAAATTGACATATACCTGTCCTGGGCACACAGATGAGCCCCAAACCTGCATGACCCACACATTAAAAAGTGCCGGAAAAAGGAGTCTTTCAACCACCATTTTGTTTCACTGGACATTGGGGGATATACACTGTCCTGGCCACAGCATGAGCCCCAAACATGCATGGACCCCCACATTTTAAAAAGTGCCGGGAAAAAAGGAGTCTTTCAACCCACCATTTTAGTTTTCACTGGACATTGACTTTACCTGTCCTGGGCCACAGGCATGAGCCCCAAACATGCATTGACCCCACACATTGAAAAAGTGCCGGAAAAGGAGTCTTTCAACCACCATTTTAGTTTCACTGGAATTGTCTATACCATGTCCTGGCCACAGCATGATGCCCAAACCTGCATGACCCCCCAACATTTAAAAGTGCCGAAAAACGGAGTCTTTCAACCCCATTTTAGTTGAACTGGACTTGACTATACCTGTCATGGGCCACAGCATGAGCCCCAAACCTGCATGCCCGCCACATTTAAAAAAGTGCCGGAAAAAAGGAGTCTATTTCAACCAACATTTTAGTTTCAATGGACATTGACTATACCTGTCCTGGGCACAGCATGACCAGGGACGAGTTACAGTGCGGTGCGGTTTGAAAGCCAGGCTGGCGTCCGTCATCTATGAAAAACACCGCAGGTTTAAAATGCCCTGATGACGCGAGCATCGATAACTTGTCGTGCTGAAGCAGAGTGCGGAAGCGGAAGTGTGGAGAACTCCAGGCCTTCCTCTGTACTCAGTAAATACTGGGTAGCGATTGCCCCTCCGTATGAGTGTGGAACAATTGATATTCACTTGGAAATTACTGTTGGTTAACGCTCCTGTTACACCCAGGTGCCCTTTTTCATCTTGGCATTCTTTTTCTCATTTTATCACGTGCCGGAGGAAATGGTCTCTGTCTTTGTATCTCTGTTCTGTGCTCCATACTCCTTGTTCTCTGTATATACCTTACATCTGCTGTCAAATTTTCCCTGTACCTTCCCTTGTTACAATTCAGAGGAATTTTTTTAACAGCTATTTATAGTACATGCAAGTTTTTTAGTACTTTAATTATAGAAAACAAATCTTTAAATAGGAATGGAATCCCACCATCGTCTTGTTTCTATTTTTTTTCATTGTATTATTAAATGGGTTGTCTCAATACAGGGATTGATAGCAGGTTAAAAGTCTTGCAAAAACAAGTCATTTTGCAATTATGTGTCCATTATACAGTGTCTACCATTCCTGTTTCTGACAGCACATCACCTTGAGCCTCTATTGACAATTGTGCACGAACATATGCCTCGTTATGAAACAACATTTTCTTAGAATAGGAACCTGTAGATAGCTGCATGTCACGGCAAAATGCCCCCAAAAATTCAATGCATGACACCTTGAGCCAACTTTGGTCAATTGTGAAGGAACAAATGTCTGTTAGAAACAAACATTTTTAGATTAGGACCTGTAGTATAGCTGATGTCACAGAAAATGCCTCCAAAAAATTCAAAGCTGACCACCTTGAGCCACTTTGGTTCAATTGTGAAGATCAAATGTCTGTTAGAAACAACATTTTTAGCGAATAGGACTGTAGTATAAGCTGCATGGTCACAGCAAAAATGCCTCAAAAATTCAAATGATGACCTTGAGCAACTTTGGTCAATTGTGAAGAACAAATGTCTTGTTAGAAACAACATTTTTTAGAATAGGACTGTAGTCATAGCCTGCCAATGTCCACAGCAAATGCCCCAAAAATTCAAAGCATGACCCATTGTGGCCACACTTGGTCAATAGTTGTGAAGAACAAAAGTCCTTTGTTTTTTAGAAACAAAATTTTTTGGAATTGGTCTGTAGCTATAGCTGCATGTCACAGCAAAAATGCCCCAAAAATTCAATAGCATGACCCTTAGGAGCCACTTTGGTACAATTGTAAGAAAAAAAAGTTGGTTACGAACTACTTTTTTAGAATAGGACCTGTAGTATTGCTGCAATGTCACAGCAAAATGCCCCCAAAAATTCAAAGCATGTACCCATTGGAGCCAACTTTGGTTCAATTTGTGAAGAACAAATGTCTGGTTAGAAACAAATTTTCTTAGAATAGACCTGTAGTATAGCTAGCATGTCACAGCAAAATGCCCCCAAAAAATTCAAGCATTACCTTGAGCCACTTTGTCAATTGTGAAGAAGAAACAAATGTCTGTTAGAAACAACATTTTTAGAAATAGCGACCTGTAGTATCTGTGGCATGTCACAGCAAAATGCCCCCAAAAATTCAAAGATGACCTTTGAGCACTTTTGGTTCAATTTTGAAGAACAAATGTCTGTTTAGAAACAACATTTTTAGAATAGGACTGTTAGGTATAGCTGCATGTCACAGCCAAAATGCCCCAAAATTCAAAGCATGACCCTTGAGCCCCTATTGGACAATTGTGAGAAACAAATGTCTGTTAGAAAACAACATTTTTAGATAGGACCTGTAGTATAGCTGCATGTCACAGCAAATGCCCAAAAAATTCTAAGCTTGACCCTTGAGACAACTTTGGTCCAATCTGTGAGAACAAAGTCTGTTAGAAACAACATTTTTAGTATAGGGACCTGTAAGTATAGCTGACATGTCACAGCAAAATGCCCCCAAAAATTAAAAGCATGACCCTTTGAGCACTTTGGTCAATTGTGAAGAAACAAATGTCTGTTAGAAAAAAATTTTTTTATAATAGGATCTGTAGTATTGCCTGCATATCAATGCAGCATGACCAAAAAATTATTAAAATGAACCTTCCTCAGCCACTGTTAAAATTGTGTGGAGGGAGAAATGCCACTTAGAAGCCACATTTCTATTCCAAAGGACTAATTTTAGCTGTTTATCTCACAGAAACATGGACCCCCAAAAAATTTATAAATATGACATTCTCAGCCATACTTTTAACAATTTGTGAGGGAGAAGAAAATCACTTAGAAGTCACATTTCAGTTCAATGGACCATGATTATTGCTGTATCTCTCAGCAACATGACCTCAAAACCATTCGACAATGCGGGAAAAACTTCTTTAAGATAAGTGAGTAATTGGATACGGTGTTGTCATGAAACCTTGCTGTCTTTTACAGTCATCCTCACAGCAAAACAGCATAAATGAACTGTTGGGAAAAGAGAATAAAAATTGCAGTAAGAAATGATCATTTTAAAAAAAAGTTTTCAAGAGGACATTTCTGTTTGAAAAGGATGTGGAAGTAGACCGGCAACCCTAATCTGAGAGGACCTCGGCAATTGGTCGGCAAAACATCATCAGAGTTCACATGCCTGATTCATCTTGATGAAAGTCAAACGATCCACATTATGTGGAAAAGCCGGATGCGTTTTGTCTGTAATGACTCCTCCACTGTGCTGAGGTTACCGCTCAGATATGAAGCTGGTCTGCTGGGCAGGACATCCACCTCTTTATGGCGGTGACGAGCCAGCTCGGGCCATTGTCCATTTCTGGATACCCAGAAGGTCTATTGGGTCCGGAACACATGCAAAAAACATCGGTGTTGAGACGCAGATAGTCGCCGTGCACTCCATGATCTTAAGCTGACCTCTGTGGTTGGAGGTGTGAATGCATTCGCATGCGTTGGTTGAGCGTGGTAAACAAGATTGCAAGAGGTCACCCATTAGGCTTCTGCCACCTTGCCTGCTGTTGCCGCTACGCAATTACTTGGCACTCTACTGCCTGTCACGTCGCTATGATGTTGTTTCACCGTGACATTTGGGGAACGTGAAGCAGACGCAACGATGTCTCAGTTGATCAATCAGCAAGGTCTCCATTTCCTGCCATTTTAATCTCTTTTGGGAGGGGTGGAGGAAAGTGCTGATTTTTGATTTGTGTACGGGGATCCTGGAGGGTGGCAACCAGTAACTGTTGTTCATTTTGATGGCCTTATGCGAGGATCATGTTCGGAGGAAATGGAGCATCCAAGCACTTCCATGTGAGAGATGATGAGCATTGATTTCCAAGCCTACTGCGGTCGAGGGGCACTAGCAATCTGATCTTCTCATCTTCCTCCTCGCTCAACGGTTCGCGCCAACCTTTTCAAGGCAGGGAGGTATATCATGGTAACATCGGTTGTCCTAGGAATATACCTCCTCTCCTCCTCCTTCCGCCTGCCTCCGGGCACAGCTTCAACTCAGCCCTGGCTTTCTGAGATGATGCACCCTGAGAGCTGATGCGCCACATTGCACTTGCTATGTACCCCGAACCACTGCCTAATGAAGACCGATGAAATTGTGAAACTGTGGGCCTTGTGGATTTGACGGAGAGATAGGCTCCGTGTCGCATTCTGAGTCCGTTCCTCCTCCGTCTGCTGGGGGACCTGTTGTTTTCAGAGGTCCAACGATCGTTCCAGAACTAAAAAGGGGATTTTTCCCCCACCACTATGCTCATGCTGACAAGAGGCATTGCCGCAATGACCATTTGGTGGTTCTTCAAATAACTGGCAAGGATGGTGCAGAGCTCTTTTCACCATGCCTACACTCTCGGAGGTTCAAACACCCCGAGGATCCGTACCGCTGCTTGTTAGGCATGTGTCAATTCGTACTGCGTAAATTGGCATTGCGCTGCGCCACATCGCTGGATCATGTGGAGGGTGGAATTCCAGCGCTGTTGCCACGTCAACATTGGTGACGGTTGACGGGGAGGCCGAGCTGACGCTGCAACGCAGCCAGGCGGGATGAAGCAGGGTGCGAACGGCGGAGTGCGAACTAGGACCCGAGCTCTTCTTCAGCAGGCAAGCCAGAAACCCGGGTAGCTCTTTAGAACTTTTGGACGACAAGGTTCATGACATGTGCCAGGCAAGGGATGTGTCAGCCTACCGATCTTAAGGGCGGCCAGCAGATTTCGCCGTTATCGCACACACCTTGCCTGTGCACAAGGTTCATTGTCACCCAAGCCAGCGCTCGGTCTCGTTTTGGCTTAGAGCCGTCCACAGGTCCTGACCTTGTGTGTGGACGGTTCTCCAAGGCAGATTAATTTCAACACGGCCTGGTGTCTCTGGGAATCGTGATTACCACCAGAGACCTTGGGGGGAATGAGCATGCACCATCCCTGCCAGTTTTGAAGAGCGGTGCCGCCAGAGCCTGAGAGCCACCGTCACCACCAAGAGACATCACCCAGTCACCAAGTGAGCTGTCACTGAGATTTTAGCGGACTTGGGCCGTTGCGCTACTAGTCCATGTGTAGGTGTGAGATGGATTTTTCCTGGACACAAGTGCAGGACAACGCGCTTGAAATTTTAGATGACACGTGGCTGGCCAGGGCAGGGACGGTTTTCTGGCAAAGAAATGCTGCTCGGCATCTGGTTTATTTTGGGGGGGGGGCAGGCGGGGGCCATGATGTGGCGTAACCCATCTGTGTCCACCAGACGGAAAGGCAACATTTCCACAGGCCAAAAGCCTGGCTATGCCGACAATTCAGGGCTTTTGGCTTTTGGGATGGTTTGGGTTAACAGGTGTTTTTCTGTTCCAAACCTGGGAAGACAGAAGGCTGGCTGCTAGACTGGCAGCTGTTCGGCGTGCAGGTCGTCAAACTGGCGCAAGGAGAAGGGGTAGGATGGGTCTCTGGTGGTGCTGGTGGTACTCGGGCGACGGTGGAGGCTGAAGCGGAAGCTGATCCCTGATCATGACTTCTGAGAGGGGCATGGGCAGCGGTAGGAGAGGAACGCTTGGTAGGTGGCGGAGGAGGAGGAGGCCGGAGACAGAGGGTGTGACTGTGGTGGAGGGCCCCGGCGTAGGTTCTGGCCTTTTTTGGCCATGTGTTCCCTCCATTTCAACTCATGCATTCGCTGCCATGTGACTAGAAATGTTGGTGGTGGTTTTCCACTTAGGTTTCTTGCTCTACTTATGCGTTTACGGGCAAAAGGCGGCATAGAAATTCGAGGGTGATTCAGAGGCTTGCTCAAAGAAAGCCGAGGCTTGTGAGGTCCTGGACCTTTTGACACGGCGAATAACGCGAGGAGCGGGGTTTGCGCTGGACCGTGGTGGCGGGAATCATATCAGCGGACTTCTGCGACCGACCCTCTCCCTTTTTGTGGTTGGACCGTTATTGACCACTACCCCATAGTCTTCATCCTCATTCACTGGATGAAGCGCGCTCAAGCAAATTCTGCGGAAAAGACCAGGATGGTGCAGCTATGTCGTTCATCTTATTACATCTTCATCTCAGGTGAATGGGAGCCTCGTCTATGACACTGTCTGCATCCAGATAGCTGAGGGCCACTACAAGGCCAAGGGGCACTGCATGGCCAGTTGACGAACGCACGGAGGGGATTTTTTTTTTTGCACTAAGAATTGTACACAAGGCTTACTTATACCTCCTCTTGGGCGGGCCCATCAAGTTAACACTGGGCGTCAGAGCAGACTAATTTATCACTCTTGTTTCGTTTTAATTGCATTAGAGTACAACCATTTACGATGGTGGTCAGACCTATAGACGGCTCTTCACGAATTTTGGAGAGGGGTTCCTCTGGGGGGTGGGTCTCAGAAACGTCGTCGTATTTGGGATCTGCTTCTTGTTGGACGGCAATATGCTATGATTCGATAGGCCGATGTCGGACCATTTGTCGGACGAGAGGAAGAAGGACCGAGGAGGTAAGACCTGCTAGTTGCAGGTATGCATTAATCATGACAGGACCAGCATTTGGCAGAAGTCACATGTTTACGTTAATTTGTTTCACAGGTCAGGGCACCATTGACCCAGCGCATGAAAGGCCTGACGGTCCTGCCAACTGACGATCACGATGGAATGTTGCGTCGCGGTGTCGACCTTGTTCTGGTCCTATGGTGATAAAGGAGATAGGTACGCCTTCTCATCACTGTGCATCAACCAACTACACGAGAAATGGGACTTAGCCGGTAATAATTGAATTTAGAGAAAGGGAAAGTTTGTGTTTTTGGGGTGTTGTTAGGGTGGGTCACGTGGGGTGGTTTTGGAGAGGTTGTTTTTGTAGAGATCATTGATATGACGTGGACAGACTTTGAAAGAGCTTTGATATATTACTTTTTGGGAGGGTGGCATTTTGGGTTAGGATTTGGGGGTGAACTGATTATTGAGGGTCAGGGAGGATTTTTTGGAATTTTCTTTATAGGTGGGGTTGGCCGGGGGGTGTGTTGTTTGGGGTTTGGGGAGGGATAAGGGATTGGTTAAGGGGCCAAGGGGTATTGCTGTGTTTGGAGGGGGGTTGTGGGTAGGACGTGTGGAGAAGGAAGAGGATATGGTATATGGTAGGAGAGGGCGATTTTGGATTTTTTTCTTCTATAGGTCTAGGGGGATGGGTGAGTGTGTGTTGTCTGAGGGTGGGGGACTTGAATAAGGGAATTGGAAAAGTAGGAAGCCTCGGGTTGTGTGTATCGGGAAGAGGGGGGGCTTGTGGGTGGTGCTGGTGTTGAAGGCACCAAAGTATACAATGTTCACTTGGTCGTGGAATTACTTCCTGGGACGACATTATTTTATGGATTTTTTTTATAGCGCGTTAATAGGGGTGGGGAGGGTGTGTTGTTTATAGGGGATGGGGGGGACTAACACGGGATATGGATAATGAGGTAAAGGGATTTTAGATTTGAATGTGTTTTGCTATTTAAGTAGTTGCCTGCGTCATATGTATCTAGTTATGGAGCAACTAACCTACTCTTCGGTTGAGCATTTTTTTTGGATTATTTTTTATTAGTAGGTTAGGGTAGTAATGGGAGGGGTGTTGTTGTATAGGGTTTTGGTCGGGGATCCAGCGGATTCGGATCCTGTGACTGAAGGAATTAGAAATTGCTGTTTTAAGATTTAAGTAGATTGCTGCGTCAATGAACTGTACTGGAGTGCGCAAAAGTCAAAAAACGTAACTGTTATGTTTTGATATAATAAACTGTATTTTTTGCACCTTCTCAATTCACCTGGTGGTTCGTTTTTAGGAGATTGTCTTGTTAGGTATGTGTACCGGAGCTGGTTGAAGCGAAATTGAATTACTTGGGTAGGGCAAGGGCCGGCATTTTGGATTTTTTATAGGTGAGGGGTGAGGGGTAGTATGTTTAAGGTTATTTTTTGAACACTTTACTAATTCACCCTGTGAGTGAATTCAGAATCTTGAATCGTGGGCAAGATTGAAGTTGTGGAGCTGAGGACTATTGAATAAATGTTCTGGACTCAAACAAACCACGGTGACGATTTAGAGTGTATTTTTAATAAGGTTAATGTGACGCGGGGGGATCCGGTTTATTATTATTAACGGTATTTTCTTGCACCTTTCCCACAATTACACGTGAGTGATTATAGATTTGCTCGTTTTTAAGAATTTAGTATAGATGCTGCAGTCAATGAACAAGTGTCCTCGCTATGGCCGTAGCCGCAACAAGTCCAAAAAACCGTTATATGTTATGTTTTTCGTATATTACACGGTCCCCCTCGCCCCCCCCTACCCATATTTTTGCACCTTTCAATCTCCCACCTCCCGCCCTGCCCCCCCCCCCCCCCCCCCCCCCCCAAACCACAACAACCCCGTCGAACTATAGAATTGCTGTTTAAGATTTACGTAGATGCTGGTCAATGAAACAGTTATGGAGTGCGCAAAAGTCAAAAAAAACTAGTCAACTGTTATGTTTGGATATAAATAACGGTATTTTTGCACTATTTCCAATTCAACCTTGTGGTGAATATGAATTGCTGTTTTAAGATTTACGTTGATAGATGCGTGCGTCAATGAACAGTTCTGGTGTGCGGCAAAAGTCAAAAACCAGTTATTGTTACTGTTTTCGTGATAATACACGGTTTTTTTTGCACCTTTCAATACACCTGTGGTGAATATAGATTTGAGGTATTTTAAGATCTTACGTAGGATGCTGCCGTTCAATGAACTGTTGCGGTGCGCAAAAGTCAAAAAACACGTAACTGTTATGTTTTGATTATAATAACAGGTATTTTCTTGCACCTTTCAATCACGGTGGTGAATATAGGAATTGCTGTTTAAGATTTCAACGTAGATGCATGCGGTTCAATGAACAGTACTGGCGTGCGCAAAAAGTCAAAAAACACGTAACTGTTATGTTTTGATATAATAAACGGGTATTTTTTTGCACCTTTCAATTCACTGTGGTGGAATATAGAATTGCGTTTTAAGATTTACGTAGACTGCTGCGTTCAATGAACAGTATCTGGGTTGCGCAAAAGTCAAAAAACACGTAACTGTGATGTTTTTAGTACGATAAACAGGTATTTTTGGAACAAACAAACAAACAAACTGTGCTGATTGATGAATAAAAGATTGATTGATTGTAATTTATGTGCAAGGTTGAAAAATATAACTAAGTCACAGGGTGAATGGGTAAATTAAACCACCTTTCTGAAAATGTTATACTGATAATAAAAGTGGAGTTTTGCAGACTAACAAAGAGACCTGAAGTTACTAGAAAGATGGTTTATCCAATATAAGTTTCAGGATGCCCAATATCCAGGAAATACTTCAATAGCAATGTTAATAATAAAGATATTCCACTACAATATCTACTTTAAGTCTTGGTGAACTTTTATCACAAATGTTCTTTATTAATAAGAGCTTGTCTGTGTTCGCCCGCGGGGCCCCCCCCCCGCTCCCTCCGCCGTGACTTTTACCACGGTAGATTGCTGCTTTAAAATTCTTAAAGCTAATACATAAAATCTTCAAATCTTCTTAATATAACACTAAATTGGAAGGAATCAAAGTAATAGCAGAGGTTTCTCTGTGCAGAATTGACTAATTTCGCTGAAGCTGTGGGCCACAGGCAGATGCGCACGTCCTTCCCTATGAAGACGCTGAGGAGACACTGAGGCTGAAAACAGGAAACGCCTGTGTTCTATGTAATAAGAATGGCGAGTAATATGATTTTTCCAGCACAATCGCAAACCATACAACATCCCAGTCATGAACGTCGCACACAATCTCACCTGATCTATTCTATAAATTGATTTGCTGGCCGCCAAAATTAAGGAAAGGCGCGAAAAAAGGCGCGGATTCTTAATAGATGATGTCAGATTTTAACCTTAATTTATCGCATGATCTGGAAAATTCGAATCACCATAAAAACCTTGCCGATTTCAAATTTGTCGATAAAAATCGATCAACACTAATCATTTTGTTTATTCAAATTTGTGGGAATGTAAAGGAAGTGATTAAAAAATATTTTTTTTGTATATTTTTAAAACTTTTTTTTAATTGTCCTTTTAGTCCCCATAGATTACTTGATCACTGGAGGATGCAATCGCTTGTACTATAATATTAGTATATTGGCTCTTCTATTACACCCTGTCTATGGCAGGGTGTAATAGCAGTAGTAAGATGGCAGCCATAGAAGCCTTCATTACATTCCTGACAAGTATTTGGCACTCAGAAATCTCGTCATGTGGTGGGGCAGTCGGGACTGGAATGGTGTGCAGAACTATTTTTTAATCCCTTGGTACGTTCACATTTACTGTGGCAACTTTTAGGTTAAAAGGAGTTCTCGCTGATCCTCATTGCTAGCGAAAGGTCCCGGCTATAACCAACAGCCTCTTTATCTGCCGTGTAGAGACACATTTCAAGGAGTGAGCCCGCTTCATACTTCCTTCATAACAAAATGATGTACAGTTATGCTATATGTCTGGAAAGGGTTAAAATTGATACACCATTCTAGTCAACTTTACATCAACAGCATTCTGTTTCCTTCCTGAAAATGTAACACCTATCTTATTTTTTTTTTTCAACACATTGACTTAATGTAGGTGTCACAATTGCAGGTAGAACTGTGGCCTCCAGCTGTCACTCTATAATGTAAAATAAATTATAAGATTTCTAAGTAATGAAGTTAAAATCAGTATCTCTACATATATGCAAGTCCCTAGGATTTATCCCTACTGGAGAAATACAAGTATTTTCTAAAACAGTCATGTCAAGTGAGATGACACATACTATTTAATTATTATGTATAGATATCTATGTGTGGATATTTTAGTGATATAGCAAATATAATTCAATCAGTATGCTGCATTGTTCATGGATACACTGAATTTAGTTTTTGACAAGTAAAGAAATACCTAAATGTACTGAACTATTCTTATGCAAGCTGAATAAAATCAGTGAAAATCAGGCAAACAGATCATACTGTGAATTGAGGCAAGCCTGATATTGTGCATTTCAAGAAATAGCAGGTTATAAGGATGTTGGCTGGAATGAATTATGCATGCTACAATTTTGAATACATTGATAGAGCAATGTCAATGTAAAGTGTATATGTGTTACGCCTAGCTCCAAAATGCCTCTTGCTAAAGATAAAGCAACTTAAAGTGGTTTTGCCATAAAGTAAAATCCCTTTCTGAGGCCAGCTCATAGCTCACTACAAGCTGGCCCCAGAAAATGGGGAGATGACCACGCTTGCACATCTCATTCGTGTCAATGGGAGTTATGGATAAAACCGAGCACACTCGCTTGGCCTTATTCAGAACTTCCATAGAAAAGAATGGGGAGAACTACACAAGTACACTATCCTCCCCACACAAACCAGTGAGCATTGGGTGTCAATGATTTTGTGACTGGTTTATTGGCTGTCCTTCCTTGGACCATTTGGAGATACTCTGACCCAGTCATCTAACCATCACAATTTGGTCCTTTTCATAGTCACTCAGATAATTACACTTCACATTTTTCATAAAGAATACGTCTTTCCACTTTCTGTCTAATATATAATATCCCAGCCTTTGACAAATTGTAACAACATATTCAATGCTATTTATTTTAACTGTAGGGGTTTTTATCTGAAAAAGAAATGAAATAAACATGTGCTGTGGGTTGCAAAAGAATTCCTACCCATTGTTCCTTATTTTTAAGTGTTATAGCCACAAGCTTAGATGTATTTTATTGATATTGATTTTATGTGATAGAACAACACAAAGCAGCAACTATTTGTGAAGTGTAAAGAAAATGATGCATGCTTTTACATGTTTTTGCAAATTAAAAAAAAGGAAAGTGTAGCATGCATATGTATTCAGCCACCCCGAGTCAATTCTTTGTAGGACCACCTTTAGCTATAATTAATGGCTTCAAGTCTTTTGGCTTATGTCTCTACCACCTTTGCACATCTAGAGGCTGGAAGTTTTGCCTATTTTTCTTTTCAAAATAGCTTTAGCTCAGTCAGATTGGTTGACAAACATTTGTGAACAGCAATTTTCAAATTATGTCACAGAATCTCAATGCGATTTAGGTCTGGACTTTTACAGGGCCATTTTAACACATGAATGTGTTTTAATTTAAACATTATTTGAAGTTTGGTTTGTATGTTGTGAGTGTCATTCTCTGTTGGAAGGTGAATCTATGCCACAATCTCAAATCTTTTGCAGCCTCTAATAGGTATTCCTCCAGCGTTATCCTGTATTTAGCTCCATCCATTTTCCCATCAACTCTAACCATCTTTCCAGTCCCTGCTGAAGCAAGGCCTCCCCCCAGCATAATGCAGCCATCAACATGCTTCACAGTGGGGATGGTGTATTCAGGGTGATGTGCAGTGTTGACTTTCTATCACACATAGCGTTTGGCATTTAGGTCAAAAAGTTAAATTTGGACTCATCTGACCAAAGTCTCTTCTTCCACATGCTTGCTGTGTTCCCTACATAGCTTTTTGCAAACTGCAAACAAGATTTATTATGGCTTGCTTTCAAAAATGGCTTTCTTTTTGTCATTATTTCATAGAAGCCAAATTTGTGCAGTACATGACTAATAGTTGTTTTATGGACAGATTTTCCCACCTAATAGTGGATCTCTGGAGCTCCTCCAGAGTGATCCTGGACCTCTTGGCTGCTTCTCTAGTTAGTGCTCTCCTTGTCTGGCCATACATTTTGCCGCAACTTTATCCCTGAGCTGTCTGGTGTGTTCCTTGGTTTTCTTGATGCCGCATGTTCACTAATGTTCTCTAACAAACCTTTGAGGTCTTCACAATACCGCTTAGATTTACTAAGAATAAATAACATACAGATGTACTCTTTTTACTAATTTGGTGACTTTTAAAGGCAATATGCCACACTGGGATATTTAGGGGTATCAGAGTACAGGAGGCTGAATACATATGCCTTATATGCATGCCACACTTTTCATTTTTTAATTTGCAAAAATTTGGGAAAAACGCGTATCATTTTCTTTAGACTTCACAAATATTTGCTACTTTGTGTTGCTCTATCACATAAAACATCAATAAAATACATTTAAGTTTGTGACTGTAACATTTAAAAATGAAGACCATGTGGTCTCCTTCTGCCACCAAATTATGGTGTTTCCGTATTCCTGAGTTTAATGTTATGGCTCCTCAATAGTATGAGAAGTGTTTCTGTGGGAATTTGTGGTCCTTTACCTAAAAGTACATTTTTGATGTTGGGCACTAATGTTGGTAATGACCACCATTTCAGGTCATCCCAAAGGTGTTCAGTGGGGTTCAAGGTTTCTGTGCAGGCCTCTAAAGTTACCATATACTATATGCAGTATTTTGTGTAAGTATAGGGGCTAGTCAGCTGTTTTCAAAGCAAATAAGAATATCATATGCATCCATGAGCGCCACATGCAGAAATACTTGCACTTACAAGTTTTTACATTCTGTCAGTGTGTTCCAAGGCTGCAAAAATTTTCA